>VDCT01000875.1:0-17336 GCA_009763385.1 Coix lacryma-jobi var. lacryma-jobi
CTTTGTCATTGAGCCCAAGCATAGGGATTTGATGTCCTAGCTTTTCTGACTTGCACTCCCATGTTGTGATAATTCTTGTGCAGCCTTTGAACTCTATTGTCATAGATTATTGGCTCTCTTCTCACTGGGGCACCTTGATATTGAACCATATAGGACTGGTCAAAGTCTAGAACCGAGGAGGTGTATCTGGCATACCAACAGCTGGTATTGATTTCCCATCTATTCCTCCATCATCTACTGATTCCTATCCATGCCCAACAACAAGAGCCCTACGGTCAGCACTATGACCAACACCTCTACCACCAGCTTGTCCACCACGTCTTTTAGGTGTGCTTTGCGACCGCCTTTCCCACTGCCTTTGCCATGAACTGGCTCACTGCTGCCACCTAGCTAGCTCATGTAGAACAATTCCTCTGATCTCCTTATCCACTGGATCACTTGCTTTAGCTCTCTTTTCTCTCCTCTGACTCGGATCACCTTCCATACTATCAAAAGGACAAAAGGGAATGAGAGATCAGTGACAACATGATAGCAGCATTAAAGAAGATTTTAGTTGAGTTTTGAATCAAACAGAGGGCATGTATCCTTCAGATCGTGGAACCTCCGCGCTCTGGAGCAAACCTCCGGGACCCGGAGCCTCCCGTAGAGGCCCGGAGCCTCCTCGTTCTGAAGGATATGTCCTCTATTTGATTCAACCTTCAACTAGAATCTAGTCCAATGTACTATCAAGTCTAGCACTAGAAGATGAAAACCAGCCACATCTACACAAGGGTTTGACAGGAAGAACGAACCCAAATTGAATCCAGGATGAATTAGGGATTCACCTTGGATGTGAGAAATCGGAGAGGAAAGGAGCAACAACGATGCGGACGACCTCGAGGACTCCTCTGCTGCGGCGTAGCCGAGGAAACCAAGGACTTGGTCGCCGACGAGGATTCCCTTAAGCCAAGGGCGATGGCTCCTCCTCCTCCTTCTTCTCTGAGGCTCCCCCTGAGTCCCAGCCTCTAGAACCGCTGCGGAGCACGACCACACCTCTGGGAAGACGGTGCGGTGGTGCGGGCAGCAGCAGGGATGGCGATGGCGACGACGTCGATGAAGGGGGCGAGCACGCACGAGAGGAAAGAGAGAGAGAGAGAGAGAGAGACGCGTGAATGAGCCCCAGTAACTCAGGGAAGTTACTAGGAGGGGTAAAAACGGAAAGAGTGAAAAGTTTTTCTTTTTACCCAAACCCTAACCGATTTCCAGGGCGCGGAGCCTCCGCTAACGTGGAGCCTCCGCGACTGACACAAGACTTGGTCTGATTTTCAAGGAATTTTCTATGTGTTTTGATTATGGTCATGGACTTCTTGTCTCTTGTAGCTAGCCAGCAGATCAACAAATCATAACTATAGCTACTTGAGACAAGTTTGGATATAAGAACCAACAATTTGAAACACTTATGAATATTTTGCAAGCCTAACTAGTTTGAATAAAAAGATAACAATCAGAGGCATGCAAGATTTCAAACCACGTTACGAGAGTCAAGTATATTTAGTTCACTCTCAAGGCACAAAACCTTGACTCATCAAGGGGCTTAGTGAAGATATCGGCTAGTTGTTTTTCGGTGCTCACATGGCGTAAAGCGATATCTCCTTTAGCTTCGTGGTCTCTCAAGAAATGATGACGGATGTCTATGTGCTTAGTTCTTGAGTGGCTTACGGGATTGTTTGCAAGCTTTATGGCACTTTCATTGTCACACAAGAGTGGGATATGGGTAAAGCGACATCCGTAATCATTGAGGGTTTGCTTCATCCAGAGTAGTTGGGCACAACATGCACCGGCCGCCACATACTCGGCCTCAGCGGTGGAGAGGGCTACAGAATTTTGCTTCTTAGAGCTCCATGACACAAGAGACCGTCCAAGGAATTGACATGTCCCCGATGTACTTTTTCTATCTACCTTGCAACCGGCGTAATCGGAATCCGAATACCCAAGTAGATTGAAATTGGAGCCCTTAGGATACCACAAGCCAAGGTGAGGAGTGTGTACTAGATATCTCAAGATTCTCTTAACGGCCATTAAATGACACTCTTTCGGGTTAGCTTGAAATCTAGCACACATGCACACACTAAGCATAATATCCGGCCTAGATGCACATAAGTAAAGTAGGGAACCGATCATGGAACGATATACCTTTTGATCAACGGATTTCCCATCTTCATTTAGATCTAAGTGCCCATTTGTTGGCATGGGAGTCTTGATGGGTTTGGCATTCTCCATATCAAACTTCTTAATCACGTCTCTTGTGTACTTAGTTTGACATAGGAAAGTTCCTTCCTTCAATTGCTTGATTTGGAATCCGAGGAAGAACTTCAATTCACCCATCATAGACATCTCAAACCTCTTTGTCATCACCCTACTAAACTCTTCACAAAAGGTTTGATTAGTACTACCAAATATTATGTCATCGACATATATTTGGCACACAAATATCATCATTAATCTTTCTTGTGAAAAGAGTAGCATCGGCTTTGCCTATTTCAAAGCCTTGCTTGAGCAAGAAATCCTTAAGGCATTCATACCATGCTCTAGGTGCTTGCTTAAGCCCATAGAGCGCCTTACGGAGTTTGTAGACATGGTTAGGATGCTTTGGGTCTTCAAATCTCGGTGGTTGCTCCACATAGACTAATTCGGAGAGTGGTCCATTTAGGAAGGCACTCTTGACATCCATTTGATACAACTTGAAATCATGATGAGCAGCAAAAGCTAGTAGCATTCGAATTGCTTCAAGTCTTGCTACTGGTGCATAGGTCTCAAGTCCCTTCAACTTGAGTGAACCTTGAGCAACCAATCTTGCTTTGTTTCTTGTAACCACACCATGTTCATCTTGCTTGTTCCGAAACACCCACTTGGTTCCAATTATGTTAGTCTTGGGTCTGTCCACCAATCCCATACTTGATTTCTCTCAAAGTTATTCAACTCTTCTTGCATGGCCATCACCCAATCTGGGTCCTCAAGAGCTTGTTCTACCTTAATTGGCTCCAAAGAGGAAACAAACGAATAAAATTCACAAAAATTTGCTAAACGAGATCGTGTTGTTACCCCTTTTCTTATGCTCCCAAGGATATTGTCAACGGGATGGTCCCGTAGCACACTTTGATGTACTCTTGGGTGAGGTGGCCCATCTGAAGGTTGATGTAGGGGTTGGTTGTCATCATCTTCATCAGCTTGAGGCTCATTATCTTGAATAGGTTCATCCTCTTGCTGGTTGTTGTCCCAGACCCTGGAGCCTCCGCGCCTTGGTGCGAATCTCCGGGCCCCGGAGCCTCCACTGCAGACGTGGAGCCTCCACGTCCTGCTTGTTGCAGGAGCTGGGACTGCAGTTGGCCCTTGGAGTGATGTTGAAGCTTGGAGTGGAGGATCTCTTCTTCATTAGCTTCAACTGGTCTTACATCACCTGTGGCCAATGCTTGATTGCTTCACAAGGTGGCTCTTCTTTACCTACAACATCTAGATCAACTTGCTCAACTTGAGAGCCGTTAGATTCATCAAACGTCACGTCTACCGTGATTTCAATCCTTCCAGAGGAATAATTGAAAACTCGATAGGCATGCTCGTTTGGACCATAACCAAGAAGAAATCCTTCATCAATCTTTGGTGCAAACTTTGAGCTTCGGGGCTTTTTGTTAAGAATGAAACATTTGCACCCAAATACTCTAAAGTATGACACCTTGGGTTTGTTACCGGTTAGCAGCTCATATGAGGTCTTCTTGTAGAACTTGTGAAGATAGAGGCGTTAGTGGCATGGCATGCGGTGTTGATTGCTTCGGCCCAATAATTGTCTGGAGTCTTGTATTCATCAAGCATTGTTCTTGCCATGTCAATGAGAGTGCGATTCTTCCTCTCAACCACCCCATTTTGTTGAGGAGTATATGGAGCTGAGAATTCATGCTTGATCCCCTCATCATCAAGAAACTCTTCAACATTGGTGTTGCGGAATTCGGAGCCATTGTCACTTCGCACTTTCTTGATAGGCAGCCCGAACTCCCTTTGTGCTCTTCTAATGAAGGTCTTCACCTTCCCTTGCACTTCACTCTTATCATACACAAAGAACACCCACGTGAAGCGAGAATAGTCATCAACAATAACAAGACCATATTTATTACCACCAATGCTAATGTAGGCAACCGGTCCAAAGAGATCCATGTGGATGAGCTCCAATGGGCTTGATGTTGTGATAATACTCTTTGGTGGGTGTGGTACCCTACTTGCTTTCCGGCTTGACATGCTCTACATATCCTGTCTTTCTCAAATTGAACATTCATTAGTCCAAGGATGTGCTCCTCCTTTAGAAGTTTGGCCAAGTTCCTCATCCCAACATGAGCTAGTCGGCGATGCCACAACCAACCCATGCTAGATTTTGCCACTAGACAAGTCTCAAGCAAAACTTTACTTTTGTTGAAATCAACTAGGTAAAGCTTTCCTTTCAAGCGACCCGTAAAAGCAAAGAGGAATCCTCCCTTCTAGTAGCAGTCACACCCTTATCCGTGAAGTGACAATCATAGCCCATTTCACACAATTGTGAAACGGACAATAGATTGTAATCAAGCTAACATGTAATACATTTGAAATTGAATGCTCTTGAGTTATAGAGATTTTACCGACCCAAGCACTTCTCCTTTTGAATTATCCCCAAATACAATATTTTCACTTGAATCATGCATTGGTATGTATGAGGAGAACATACTCTTCTCTCCGGTCATATGATTTGTACATCCACTATCAAGCACCCAACTTGATCCCCGGAGGAGTATGCCTGCAAAACAAGTTTAGTTCCTTCTTTTAGGTCCCCAATTGGCATTGGGGCCTTGAGTGTTAGCTACTAAGATTTTAGGAACCTGTGGCGGAACCGTCCTGATTATAAGAGCTCAAGTATTATCTTAGTCAAATCTGTCTGACTTCGATCCACACTTGAACCCATATAACCCCGGTAGTCCGGAAATCTCGAAGGATTTCTTACACCAGAACATACAGGATCGCATCGTTCAAGGTTACATTCGTAAAGATACATTACAGCGAAACGAAATCGAATTTAAAACATCAGAGTGCGGAATTTAAAACGGAGTTATTACAATTGAGTTTAAAAGTGCGGAAGCTTAATAAGTTTAAAACACGACCACAACACACGTGGTCCAAATAAAACATTGTTTGATAAACCAACTCAACACAAGTCATTCCTCTTTTTAAGATAGTGTGCCACCAGTAGTCTCAGTCCGGCAAAAGAAGGAGGAAAGCTTCTGACGACCCTGCCCTGGGCCTACTCCTCATCACCTTCCACTGGGTAGAGGCAGTGCTTACAATAGCCAAAGTAGACCTGGCCATCTGCAACAAACGGGATAAACCCTGAGTACGGGAATGTACTCAGCTAGACTTACCCGTCTAACTGAAAATAAAAGACTCCAAGGGTATGCAAGGCTTTTGAGGTGGAGCTGGGATCTTTTAGTTGCGAAAGGCTCAAATCCAGATAAGGGATAATTAATGATTATGATGAGCTGTTACTTTTAAGCCTATTCCTTAGTTCTAGGTTATTACCTGTACTAGAGCACTCACTTGAATCTAACAAACAATAATATAACCATATCCAGTTGACTTATCCACATTTTAGTTGAACCTTTAAACATCACATGGAGTTGTATCGTGGTGAAGCTCGCCATAGTTTCCCACTAACCGGGGGAGACGGCGACTCGAATCGAATTCCAAACCAGCTGGTGAAAGACCTTTAATACCAGCCCACACTTTCCCCGTCGGGTCCATGCATTGGGCAACCGCTCGACGCTTGTTCGTGGTGGTAATCGTCGCGGCTCAAGCACGGACCGCCCAATCAGAGTCTGGCGATGGCCTCACGCGGCAGATCGCAACTTCCGTACTAGAGGGCACGACACGGGTTGAGACCGGCCCGAACAGCTTCTAACCGGCTTTGGGGTCGATGATTACGGCACCGACATATCCCTAAGTAAAAGGGCGCGTTCAAAAATGAACGAGGGCCAACATCGATACAAACCTACACGATCCAACGGACGACTGCCCCAAGTTTCCAAACTTGTGCCTGCCTTCCAGTTGACCGTATTTCATTACTACTCAGGTTCTTTTCCACGATAGCAAATATAGCCAACCGTGATCCGGTAAATACCCATCGGGGTATTACGGAAACATCCTTAACTACTACTTTTATTAAGCAGGCTAAGCAATTCTACATTATAAATAACAGGATAACAAGGTAATAAATCAATCTCAAGGAATGGTAATGCAACAAATAGGATTCACATCAACTCCTATACCTAATGCATCACAATATAAAAGGACTCAAGTAAATTAATTGCAAAAACTGGGAGACTTAGAATGCTCCGGGGCTTGCCTTGAGTGAAAACCGAGGCCTCGTGGGAGGGGCACTCGGGCAGGTTAGTGTCGTGGACGGGGTCGACTTCCTCTGGCTGCTGCAGCTCCTGGATCTCCGGCTCGGCGTTTAGCTCCTGCTCTTGGTGAAGCTCCGGCGGGGTCGATCCTATTGCGTGCGATGAATTTATAATTCAATAAATGCGGTGCAAGATGAAGTGGCATGAAAAGAATAACTCTTGCAAACCAACAAAGCCAACTTGTTGAACCACTTTTAACATTGGGGCAATATCTCATTTATTTCATAAAACAAAATCTGATTATTCAACTCTTTCTTATTTAAATACATCAAAGGAAACTCAGATTTGAACTGCAAGTGTATTTTTCTGGGCTCAGAAAAATCCACAAAAATTCCAGAAGGTAAACCACACTTGCTGGACTCTACTGAACAAGTTTCGCCAAAGATAAAATACAGAGCTGCAGATACAAAAATGACAAGCAAACTGCCTAAAAAGGTACTTTGAACTACAACCCTACTGTAAAAGAGTGCATAGCTCTATTTCCTATTTTTCCCAGATTCTACTTCACATTTCATATTTATCCAGGAAGTTCCATGACCAGAACCATCATATATTTTCTTACATGAATTTCTAAAGATCTATACAGAAAAGCACAGTTGTAAAGCAACTACAAATTTTTCCATAAAACAGATCAAGTTCATACTTTTCTTAGATTCTACAAGGCATACAGAGACTGTACAAATTTTCCCATATTTTATTTCAGCATATAAAACACCTTAACACTTATTCTAAGAAATCAGCAAAAAGAGACTTTTAACTATAACAGTAACTTTTTCTACATAAACAGTGCATCATATATTTTTCACAGGTGCCAAACAGTATAATAAACTTACACAAAATTTTCCAGGAATTATCTCAACCAGAAAACACTTATAATCATTTATCTAAACAAAAGCATATAAACTGAAATAAATGAAAACAGTAAAATAAACTGCTATCAAAAATACATTCATATTTTCCCATGATAGATCTATTCATAAGAAAGCTAATAAAACTGGAAGCACTTCATTTGGATTTATAAAACAGGCTACACAAAAATAACAAGCATCTCTGGAAATTAAACCGAAAAGAAAAACATTTAATTTCTCCCGGCTGGCTTGCGAGAACTCGGTCTATGGACCGGTAAGGGGCTGACGCGCGGGACCCGTGGGTCAGCAGAACCCATTCGGGCTCGGGCGCACGGCGGAAAGCGAACGGCCGAGACTTGGCTCGACGAAACCGCGGCCGAGGGCTCGGCTCGGGCGAATCGGAAGAACGCACGTTCGTCCGAGGCCTGGCTCGCGGGCTCGGGCGAGACGGAACACGCACGCTCGTCCGAGGCCTGGCTCGCGGGCTCGGGCGAGACGGAAAACAGCACGCTCGTCCGAGGCCTGGCTCCGGGGCGGACTCGGGCGGGCGAGACGGAACACAGGCGCGCCCGTCCGAGGCCTGGCTCGGGGGCTCGGACGAGACGGAAACAGGGGAGGGATTGGTCCGGCGATTTCTCGCCGTCGGTGAGGTCGCCGGCGCGGAGGCTGGGCCCTGCGGACTCGTCTCAACGAGGCGCATCCGGCGGTACCGGTGGTTGGCCAGCGCACGGCCGTAGCGTGCCGGCGGCGAGCGGCAGCGCACGGCGGCGACGGCATCGCGCGGCTACGCCGTTTCCGGCGGTCGCCGGCTAAACTGGCGGGCGTGTGAGACTCAGTGAACCTAGAGGGAGTCCTAGGGGTGATGGTTTGGCCGGAGGTGCGCTGGTGCGTGCTGGCCACGTGTGAGGTCCGCGATGGCGGCAATGGCGCTCGGCCGTGGTGAACAGAGAGATAGGGAACGATAGCGTTAGGGCTAGTTGGTGTTCTCACCTTGCCTTGGCTTGGCGAAGCTGGAGGAGGAAGAAGGGAGGCGGTGGAGCTCGGGTCGGGGACGAACGGCTCCGGGCTCCGAGCGGCGCTGAAAGCTTCCGCGGCGGGGCTCTTCGGACTTCGGCGTCGGTGGAGCTCGGCGGATGGCGCGGGGGTGCGCACCGTGTGTCCGAGACGAAGGCGGGGCAGTGGCCGGGGTTAATCGGCCGGTGATGGAGGTGGTGACTGGAATTTGGGAAGGGGCCTTGCGGCGGTGGTTGCAGCGAGCGGAGAGTGCTCAGTTCGCTTCGTGCGCGGGTGAGAGTGGGGAGCGAGAGCGAGAGTGAGTGTGCGAGTGAGTGAGGGAGTGGGAGAGGTGCTCGGGCTTTTGCCCGGCGGAGCGGAGGGGCGGCCGGTCGTGGCGGGGGCCACGGCGGCTCGGTCAGCGAGGCGGCGGCAGGCGGCTCGGCAGACGAGGATGCACGGGAGTGGCCGGCGAAGATCGCTGGCGTGCTCCGGTGGGAGAAGATCGGAGAGGGAGTGGTCAGCGTGGATTTGGCGCAGAGAAGGGGCGCCACGCGGCAAGCCGGCCGGCGTACGGCGCGGCCGTGTCGGGTGGCCGGCGCGCGGTGCGCGGCGGGCGCGCGCGCGGCGCGAGGCGGCGAGCGCTGGGCCAGGCGGGGAAGTGGGCCGAAAGGCCGGATGGGCCGAAAGGTTGGCGCCGGGAAAGAAAATTATTCTTTTTCTTTTTCCAGAAATTTCCAAAGTTTGACTTCTCAAAAACAGTTTGAAAAACTCCAAACCAGGCTTTGACCCAAATATAAAAGTTGCTCAAAATATTTTTCTCTACAACTTTCATATAGAACACTTTTTCTAAAAATCATTTTTAAATCCTCCTCAAGAATAAAGCCAAAATCAAAGCATCAAGTCAAATAGAAATCCAATTTCAAATAAACAATCAAAAGATCAAAGGCATACTTATGCACATGAAATGATGCGATGCATTGCTTATGCTTTCTTAGTGGCTAATTGCAGTGCCTAATGCAGTGCTTGACACTAGGGTGTCACAGAACCCATAGAGATCTTTTCACATATATGTTAGGCTCATTCCCAACATACGTGGCAACAACTTTACCAAGGCTGTTGCGTCTCAACACATAGCTAGAGGACATGCTCTCTTGGATGCATGGGTCTTCGGCTGTGAGCATACATGTTCCTCTTGGGCACAATTGGGTTTTCCTTAACCTGCATACGAGTGTTAGAAGCTTTTGGAGCTTGCTGCCTTGGTTGAGGTTGTGTCTTGTTCGTGTTGGTCTATATTTGACTACAGACCCCGGAGCCTCCACGCTTTTGTGCGGAGCCTCCAGGACACGGAACCTCCACGTTTCTGCGGGACCTCCATGGTCTGCACTGGCTGCACCTCCCCAATTGTCTCCTTCCTTTCAAACCTGATACAAGACACTCCATTTACCATCTTCCTTTCACCAGTCTTGCCAGCTTTCTTGTGCCCAAGGCCATCCTTGATAAAAGGATGTCTTCCTTGAATGAACTTGGGCTTCTTGCACGTATCATCCATGCACCCACTAGCTATGATGTTGTTGAGTCTTGTAATCTCCTTCTTCATAGCTTCTATATTTGCAAGGTTAGTTGCACAAGCATCCAAATCAATATTATAGCATTTATCACAACCTTTGCTAGTAGATGCACTAGAGATCTCTTTTGCCTTCGTAGGATGTGAGGTGCTCTCCCAAAGGATGCTATATTGCTCCTCAAGCTCTTCATTTCTTGTTTTTAGAGTATTGTTCTTTTCTTGAAGAGCATTAAGGTCATCCTTTAGGGTAGCAAGGACACTCTCCGCTTGGTCAACTTCCAAGCGCAAAGCCTCCACCTCACTTCTTTCCGAGACAAGAGCTTGCTTGCAAGTAATATAAAGTTTTTCTTGCTTGGCAAGTGTAGCTTGAGTTTTCTCTAGTTCATATACTAACTTGGCAATGAAGTTTCTAGATTTTCTATCCATTTACTTACCAAGTTATTTATCTCATCATCACGAGATTCATCACTAGAGTCACTACTAGAATCATCATTAGAATCAATGTTGGATGCATCACTAGGCAAGGGAGAGGATTTGGGTTTTGACTTAGGTTTTACCTTCTCACTCTTGCCCATGAGAAAAGAGTGTGGAGCTCTCCTCATCATCGGTCAAGTTGGTGAAGATCTTTGGTGATGAAGAAGACTTCTTGATGGCAATGGTAGCAACTCTCTTGCCTTCTTCTTCACTTGAGCTTTCATCATTTGATCCCCATTCATGACCAATGTGAGCTTCACCTGAATAGTTCTTCTTCTTGTGTTGAGTCTTCTCTTCCCTCTTGTGATTCTTCTTCTTGTTTTCTTCTCTTCTTTGTCCTCATAAGGACAATCGGCAATGAAATGCTCCATGCTTCCACAATTGTAGCACTTCCTCTTTGCTTGTTGGGAACTTCCTGTAAGTGCATCTAGCCCTTAGTGGTTTTGGTGAATTGAGTGACAACATAATTAAAGGTCTAACAAGTTTGCTAAGTGTATCAAAGGTTCAACAAGAAAAGCAAACTTGATGATATTCCACATAGTGTTGAAATGAAGGCCAAAATTGTGTATTGTTGTATTGGAAGATCATGGAAACAATCTTGTTCAAGCAAAAGACAACAATGCAAATAGAGTTGATGATATGGCTTCTATGTTGTGGGATATCATGGCATCATGAGAAAGCAAGCATATTTGGCAAATGACAAGTGAGACATGGATTGATGATTTTGGAATGGTCTCAACAATGGGTTGCTTTTCATGAGCAAGAAGAGTTTGATAGTGAACTAGCTTTGATCAAGGTTGAAGAATGAATCAAGAATGCATAAGTGAGTAAATGGCAAGCAAAGTTGAAATGACAAAGGACACAACTCATATTGGATATAAGTCATCTCTACTTTGGTTTGCTTGTATGGATAAAGTTTGGAGAATCACTTTGCATTGATTTGATCAAGCTAGAAGTATGAAGATGGAGATTGAAGTGAGTGTTGAGTGTCAAGCCAAAAGGAGAGGATATAGGAATCGTGAATTGGCTTGACCATATTAATGATGATCCATATATGTCTCTATGTGAGTCAAACTAAAGCTTGATTGATCTCAACATCATATCTACAAGATGTTCAAGCAAGGATCACAATATTGAAGAAATGGTTTTCAATGGATGCTCAATATGATGTGACTTGAGTGTGGCTTGATAAGGTGAAGATAGCAAGGAAAGGGCTTCGAGGTACTAAGCGACGGTGAAGGTCAAGAGACCGAAGTACTATGGCTAGGGTGAAGAAGAGAGTACTTGCATTGAGTCGAGGTACTAATCAAGCTATGAGGATTCATATTGTGTTGAGGATCAAATCATTAGTGGAAGTGACTTGAAGCCATGGATTGA
Source organism: Coix lacryma-jobi var. lacryma-jobi (assembly GCA_009763385.1). Taxonomy (NCBI): domain Eukaryota; kingdom Viridiplantae; phylum Streptophyta; class Magnoliopsida; order Poales; family Poaceae; genus Coix; species Coix lacryma-jobi. The sequence goes on from VDCT01000875.1 coordinate 11,712, forward strand.
ACTCATATGTGTGGAAATGGTTCAAGTCACATGCTCAAGGTGTGCTTGCTCAAAGAAAGGAGACAAAGATGATTGCAACCCCTTTCGAAGTGATATCAAGAAGAAATGGCATATGAAGACATTGAAGACTCAAGTGGTTAAAATGGTTATATTTTCTTTGTCTTGAGTATAGTTATGCCGTACTATCAAGGGGGATGCAATACGAATCATAGACAAGTCTCAAGTGCTCAAACTAACCGAACCCGAGTGCTAACATGAGAGAAAACACTTAGCACTGCACCTGCACTTGTTGATCTTGGGCTTGTTCTCTGTAGGGTTGGATAGCCCTCGAAACAAGCTTTCCGGAAAGTCCAAGATCACTGAAATCGGAGTTCGGAGTAAAAAGTTATGGCGTTTTTCGTGAGGTCACCTGTGCTGTCTCAGGGAGCTGCGGCAGTGCCGCTCTGTCGAGCGGCAGTGCCGCTCCCCCCGGCAGTGCGGGCCTGTACAGCCAGTAACGGCTAGTTTCTGACCTCCAACGGCTAGTTTTGGGTGTGGGGGTATATATACCCACCCCACGCCTCCAGAGCTGCTGTGCCCAAAACACTTCTAACACATCCAAAGCCATTTGAGAGCTCTCCCCAACCCTCTCTTGTGAGAGTGACATGCTTAGTGCATGATTAAGTGTTGGGGCTGTGTGATTAAGAGCTAGAGAGCATATTAGAGCCTTCCAAACCTTGAGCACTTGTCGGGCTTCGTCGATCTTCGTTGTGCATCTTTTACTCTTGGAGGTGAAGCCTCCTAGACGGCTAGGCGTCGCCCGGCGAGCTCCCGTGCTTGTGGTGAGCAGCGGGAAGTTTGTAATCCTCTTGTGGAGCTAGTAGAATTACCCCTCACTTCAAGGATTTGGTTCCTTGACTTGAGACCGAGGAAGAGTTGCAAAGCTCTTGACCTAAGTGGTCATCCTCAACAACGTGGAGGTAGGCAAGCCTTGGTGGCGAGCTGAACCACGGGATAAATCACTTGTCTCTTGTATTTACTTGTGTTCATTCATCATACTTGTGAGCTTGTGATTGATTCTAGGATTTGGCCCCGATCTTTCATACAACATATTTGGCTTGGTTGAGTTGGTTCTGCAGGTTCAGGAAACCAAGAGCAACACTTCTATTCATATAGAATTGGTTTCCTGTGGCTAGTTTTTGAATTGCAGGCTCGGGCAGTTTGTTGGCGCGGTAGTACCGGGCTGAGGCCGGCAGTGCCGGGGTGCGGCAGTTCCGGGCTTAGGGCGGTAGTGCCGGGCATCTCTAACAAAGTTTTGAGCTGTGATTTTAAACAGGCCTATTCACCCCCCCTCTAGGCGACATCAAGGTCCTTTCAATTGGTATCAGAGCCTGGGCTCTCAATTACGGGCTTAACCGCCTTGAGAGACGATGTCGACAAGTGAGGAAGTATCTCTAGAACTTTTACTTTTCGATGGCTCAAATTATGCATCTTGGTCCGCTAGTGTGCTTACTGTTTTTAGGACCATGGGTCCTCATATCGAGCGGATTGTTGATGTGAGCATTTCACCTTCTAGTGATGATTTGACCTATCTATCTAAAGAGGAAGTGAAATGCTTACAACACAATGCTCAAGCCTCTAATGTCTTATTTAGTGCTTTGAGTGAAGATGTTTTTGATGCCGTCATATTTGGAGATGGTGAACCTCTTGAGGATGCTCATGTCATTTGGACCACACTCAAAGAAAGATATGACAAGTCCAAATGTGATGAGAAGTTGCTCTCATTGGAGGAACCACTTGAGGAGTGCTCAACTTCGCCAACAAATGAAGAGCCTCAAGTGATTCTCCCAAAAGGCATAGCTGATCATGGCACACCCACTCCCTTACCAACATATGTGAAAGGTAATGAAATGGTTGGTGAGAACAAGGATTATACATGTGGTACTTCTACTTCCTATAGTTCTTGTGAGACTAACATTTTGAAGGAAGAAGAAGCTTGTGATCGGTGGAGGCCAAGTGATGAATCCACTTCACCAATGTGCTCAACTATTCATGCCACTTCTCATGTATGTCTTATGGCAAAGGGTAAGAAGGTAAAATCAAAAGCCAAACCTTCTCCACCTCCTAGTGACATCTCTAGTAGTGATCTTAGTGATACTTCTAGTGATGATGATTCTAGTGATGAAGAAATAAATAACATAACTAAAAATTTGGATAGAAAGACCAAGTTATTTATTTCAAAGCTAATGGAGGACTTAGAGGCAACACAAGCTGAGCTAGAATCTAGAGAAAAGACTCTAATTAAACAAGAGGATCTTACATTGCTAGCAAGGAAGCTCTTGCATTGGAGAGAAGTGAGGTGGACACCTTGCACAAGGCTTTGGCCAAAGAGCAAGATGTCCATGCTCTCCTAAAGAAGGATCATATTACACTCAAGGAAAAGTATTGTAGCTTGAATGGCAAGCACAAAGAACTTGAGGAGCAATATAGCCTTCTTTGGGAAAGCAACTCACATCCTTCCAAGGCAAGTGATGTCTCTACTCCCTCCACTAGTCAAGGTTGTGGAAAATGCTTTAATCTTGATTTGAATATTTATGCCACTAACCTTGCTAATATGGAGGCTATGAGAAAAGAGATTGCTAGGCTGAATGAGATCATAGCAAAAGAGTGCATGGATGGCAAGACTCAAAACAGTGGCAAGAAGGTGGAAAATAGCTCTGAGTGTGCTCAGTCCATGATCAAGGGCAAAGTTGGTACAGATCAGCCTGCACAGATGGTGGCACAACACAGCCCCGAGCAGCACAGCCACCCAAGGGCGGCAGTGCCGCTATGAAGGGCGGTAGTGCCGCTCCCCACAGAAAAGGGAAGGCTACCACTTATGCCCCTGGTCAGGTCAAGCTCATGAAGAAGGTCTCCAAATCAAAGCAAGAGCCCCAGAAAGCAAAGAAGACTCTCATCACTTGCTTCAAGTGCAAGAAAGAGGGTCACCATGTAAGGGATTGCTCCTTGAAGAAAGAAGCGAAGGTCATGAGCAACATTCAAGAGAAGAAAAAGATGGCTCATGGCAAGTGCTCCAACATGGGACACAATGCCTCGATGTGTTCCAACAAGGTTGATGACCAAGCCACACTTCCAAACAAGAAGAAGAATAAGTAAGAGGAAGTGTTATGAGTGCAATGAGAAGGGTCATGAAATTGCATCATGCCCCTACATGAAGGACAAAGGCTTGATCATCAAGTAAGAGGCTCAGTAGCAAGGTAGCAAGCAAAGCAAGAAGAAGACTAGAAGAACAAACACGCTTTGCTACATTTGCCGAGGAAAGGGACATTTAAGTATGGATTGTCCCATGGGTAACCTCCTAAGCTCAACTGTCAATTGATTTAAACTTGCTTAGGAGACCCAAAAATGACACTTGTGCTAGAAAGGTGATTGGTTCACCACATACTAGCACAAAGGCCATTTGGGTGCCTAAGTCTCTTGTGACTAACCTTGATGGACCCATCTTGGTATGGGTACCAAATTGTGCTTATAAGTGTTGTAGGTACTTGAAGGTGATATGAAGCCTTGGGGTGCTTGAGCAAGTTTATTGAAAATATCATCTCAAGCTATCAATCTTATTCATATTGACTATTCTATCAAGATTGACCCAAGGATGAATTGATGGATATATCTCTAACTTCATACTCATCTCGGTAACAAGTACCTAACCCTTGCTAGCTAGCCACTTGACTTGTGTAGTCTCTAGTAGTTCACAAATATGTGTATGCTTGTGAATTATTAGGAGTGGCTAGAGTACTTTGAGTTCAAATGAATCATCTTTCATATGATGCTTTTAATGGCTCTCTAGTAGAGCAAGATCTTATTCATGTTGTAGGTAATGAGGAACCACTTTGTGAGACAATCAAGAAAATGCCCATTGGTGATATAAGACCACAAGAAGTTCTGGGTACAAAGATAGGAGATCCTCAAGCTACTATTGCACCAAATTCCGCTGACATCTCTGATATGGTAGTGCCATGCCGCGCCTCAGAGCGGCAGTGCCGCCCCTATGCAGATAGTAGTGGCTGAGATAAGTCCAAGCCATGGATGAAGTCTACAACATGATGATAAGCAAAGTGAAGATGAAGAAGCCACCTCATCCATTATGTTTCAAGAAGGGTGGTAACACTAAATCTCAAGTGCAATTTATTTCAAATCTTATCTCTTTGTGTCTTGTGTAGTCACTTAGGGAAAGAAAGCACTTGAGGATATGTATTGGTTGTTGGTCATGGAAGAAAAGTATGATTGGAATTGAATTGATCAATCACAACAAGCAACATACATGACTTGGTGTTCTTTGTGGACCTTAAACCAAGAATTTCAAGAAAGCTCAAGTAGAAGCACTTATCACTCAAATCTCAAGAACTCTCTACTTGATGAAATCTTGTCATATGGTAGATTGGCAAATTCTCATTCTCATCTTATGGCCATCTACATGCTCAAATGGTTGTGAGTATTTCTTGGCATAAGTTAAATTTGATTATTCTATTGTTGCCATGACCTAGACATAGAGTAAAATTCCATGTTCTTAAATGAATAGAGTGCTATGTGAGAAATTCAAATACTTAGAGCACTTATAAAAGGGGAATTTACTCTATGACTAGAGTTGTGAGACTAACCATTTCTCTAAGTGATTTATGTAGTCTCACTAAATGAGAATGTTTTTCAAATGGAGTGTGCTATCATATCAATGCCATCAATCCAAAACTATGTGATGTGTTCTCTCTAGTTAATTTTGGGTTGATTCGTCTATGTTAGCCACTCACCATAATATGGCTTAAATCTGCCCCTTGGACTTAATGACCAACCATGCACATTCACATTTCCATTCACTCAAAAGAGTGTGCATGGGCATTAAGGGAGATTTAGTCCATGTTATGAGGTTTCTCTATTTTGGTAGCCCATTTGCCTTCCACACATAAAGGGTTACTAAATGAGAAACTAGTGCTTGTGCTACTAATACCTCTTGTGTTGAGCTTATTCATAGGAAATCAATAAGAAGAGGTTGTGCTTATTCATTTGGATGCATCACAAGCCTAAAGGTTACTCTTCACCTAAAGCAAGATGAGGTTGGTAGAAGTCGGAGTGTGTTGACTCACTCTCAAGATGTGGAGGCTCCTCATGTTGAAGATAATCTACAACCTACTGCTGATGTGCGAGCAGCAGTGCCGCTCAGCGGGCAGCACTGCCGGGCCATGAGCAGCACTGCTGCACACCTCCACACACAGCACAACAACGTCCATTTTGTGGACCTAGAGCATGATGTTGAGGTTGAGTTGGATATGCTATATTGGAAGAACTCATAATACTACAAATATTGATAAGAGGACTGAATGGTAATGACATCTTGTGAGTGTTCTAAGCCAAAACCACCTCATTATTGGACAAGAAGAGAAGTTGTAAAAATTATCAAATCTGTCCAGAAATCTGAAATTTTGAGTTAGCTGCTTTCAAGCATGGATTTGGAGGTTCAAACACTGATGAATTGACCTGAAACTTTGTGAGCATGCTATATATATCTAGTACTTGTTGTTGTACAGTTGGGATGCAGTTTGGTTTAGAAGAAAATCAGTTTCAGTTGAATTTTGTCAGCCTCAGCACTGCAGT
>VDCT01000876.1:0-17907 GCA_009763385.1 Coix lacryma-jobi var. lacryma-jobi
TAGATTAGCCTAGTTCACCCCCCTCTTGGGCATCCTGATCCTTTCAATCCCCATGTGTTCTAGCCCTTTGATCTACTTATGTTCACTTCATTTTTATCAATGAAAGGTCCATCTTACATACAACCCCTAATCATCTATATTGGACCTAAATATCCTTGTGCTTTGCAAATATTCCAAGTTAGCCTACATACATCATGTCTATTATATTCCTATCATTTATCAAACCTTCTAGCTTCTACCTTCAATCTTCATGCCTTTAAATAGTAGCTTTGTTTAGTTGTTTTTGCGCTCAATGATTGTAGTTACAAACCTACGTGTTCAGAACCTTTATGCCTTGTTTTATAATGCTTGATGTATTGTTTTTAGGTTTCTTGATGGTGCTTGTGTCGGTTGTTGCTACTGTTAAAAGAGAGAAGCTATGCAAATGATGATCCAAAGAAAAGGTTGGAGAACTTGGAAAGCTTTTGGAAGGCAAGTGTAACATGAGTTCCTTTGTTACCCAGTAACCTTTTAATCACCTTTTCATATGCATATGTCTAATATGATGAACCCCTAAGGACTTTACCTAGAACCTTTGCTATCCTTTATTCATTGTTACCTATGGGTTTTGCATATGGGTAGACTGGCTTAGTTTGCTATCACCAACTATAATGATGTATAAATTGATCAATGATATATGCAACTATGGATTAAAATGTGTTTTTAGCAACATGGATAGAAAGGGGCTAGAGCATTGGGCCTTTTTAGGGTGCTCTAGTCTGCCCTCCATAAGGACTGAATCATAAAGCGGTAACTCAGGATTTACAGTACAACCACGAGAACTACATGGCTCTGGTCTTAGCCAAGTATCTTGATTTGTTCTAATTCATCGGCAGCTTATCGAAAGGGCAAGAGGGGTGCTAGCTTGGGTATAGCTCTTGTCCTACCGCGGTGTGTACTGCACTGCAGTATATATGTGTGCCACCTCGAAGCAAAGCATCTATATCTGCCTGGTCAATCCGAAACCTTAGCGGTTGCTACTTATTAGAATGACTAGTGAAAAGCTTCGTGGTGACCCTACCGACCTACCTTGGAAGCGGGTCAAGAGGCTGATCACCTTGGGCAAAAGGACAATCACAACTCGTGGGTAAAGATGTACAACCTACAGTGTTTTAAAACTGATATATTAGTCATTCTCTCGATCATGAGCATTTGGATCCTTTTCGAGATAGATGGTTTGATGGATGGTTTGGGAGATGATTAATCTTGATCTTAATGATACTTTCACCTTGGGAGCTTAAGCAAAACCTAGTGACATAGGATTAATAAGTAAAATATGACCAACTAAAAGTGTTTTCTGTAGTTTAGCCATGTCCAGCCTTTTGAGCCTTGCATCCCTCATGTTATACTTGTTGAGTATGGTGCGCTCACTCTGCTTTACAATCAACAAAAATCCAGGATGGGTACCAGATGGTGGATCAAGTGAAGAGTTTCTTGCGGAGTCCATGAGTACTAGGCGAGTGCTTTGCCCCAGTCAACCGTCCCTGTGGAGTATGGAGACCCGAAGAGTAGATATAGAATAGTTTTCGCTATGCTTTGTAATAGATGTAAGTCTTATTTTAACTATGTTCGATATATAATAAAGCATTGTTCTTGATATTCTCCATATTTGTTGCTATATGTGTCGTGTGGACATCCTGGGCACACATATAGTAAGCGCTTGGTATTCTTTGGAAAACCGGGTGTTACATCAAGCCAACTCTCATCAACATGGTAAAAGCTAGCCAGTTCTGTGGAAAGGCACATGAAGATGTGAGTGCTCATCTCCAACACTTCCTAGAGATTTGCAGCACTTTCACCATCAAAGGAGTTACAAGAGATGCCATATTACTTCATCTTTCCCATTCTCACTTTTGGGGAAGACTAAGAAATGGTTCCACACTAATAAAGAAAGGAATAACACATGGGCAAACTACTCCACTACCTTCCTAGCAAAGTTCTTTCCCATAAGCAAAACCAATGCCATACGTGCAAGAATCACAAGTTTTCAGCAGCAACATGATGAATATGTCCCTGAGGCATGAGAACGCTTTCAAGACTACATATCAGAATGCCCTCATCATGAGATGAAGAATTGGCTACTTATGCAGACTTTATACCACGGGCTGACCAATAGCACCCATGAAAATATGGATGTCATTGTTGGAGGATCATTCTTATCACTCACCATCACTAGGGCAATAGCTCTCATGGAGAAAATGGCTTCCAATCAAGGCTAGAATGAAGAGCATACTCAACCTCACAAGGGAGGAGGAGGAATGCATCAACTCAAGGAGGTAGACTTGTTGTCTGCCAAGATGGACCTACTAATGAAGAAGCTTGAAGACCGAGCTAATGATAAGCAAGAAGTCATGCACATTCATGATTCTCGCATGACATGTGAAGAGTGTGGCAACACTGGACATTCAGGAAACAACTGTCCTAGACTCTAGGAGGATCTGAACTTCATCAACAATAACTATTGTTCTCTACAAAATCAAGGATGAAACCAACAACAAAGGCCGAACTACCCAGGTAACTACCAAGGTAACCACCAAGATAATTATCAAGGTAATAATTTCAATAATCAACCATACTTGAGAGATTTCGTTTCTCATCAAGCTATAACTTTTGGACAACTTATCAAGAAAAGCTACGCCTCTAATGATAAATCTTGGAAAATATAAATAATAAAATGAATATTTTCTCTTCGCCATTAAAAACCAGTATAGCCTTAATAAAATGATAGAATCACAAATAGCTAGCTGGTGGTTACTGTTCTCCCCCCATCCTACAAAGGTAAGATTCCGGGCCAACCGGAAGAACTCGAAATGCAAATCTTGTTGATATCACAATGTAGGATTCTATAGAGAACTATCCACATGAGGATGGGCAAGATGATTCCTTACCTGTCAAGATGGGAGATCCAGAAATACCCATCATCCCCATATTCATTGGACCTCATGAATTTTCAAAGGCGATCTGTGACTACGGAGCTAGTGTCAACATTATGCCAAAGGTAATCTACCAGAAAATTCATGGTGAACCTTTGCTATATATAACCATGCATTTGCAGCCTTGCATATCAGTCGCTCTGTTACCTCCAAGGGAATTCTAGAAGACATCTGTATACGAGTTGGAAACTCGTTCGTACCCATTGACTTTGTGGTTGTAGAGACAAGAGGAGATGAGAATGCACCCATCATTCTAGGCCGACCGTTCCTAAGCACTTCAAAAGTTGTCATCTATGAAGACAGTGCCAAGATATGTTTCACAATCAAGGATAGGAAAGAGAAGTTCACCTTGAAGAACCTTGTGCTGAGTAATCCCACTCATCCACAAACGCTGCACTTACTCAATGAGCCAGTACAGCCATACATGATCAACACAATCCGATCGGAGTACGACCACCTTCTCGTTTCACCATTCCTTACCAAGAAAGAAGATCTTGGCATACCAACTATCGAGTGTACCATTGGTCAAAGAATCTTCCACAACACTTTCTACGATCTTGGATCTGGTGTCAACATAATGTCTAAGGTAACATATGTGTATTTATTCAATGAACCCTTGTTTCCTACATATGCAATTGCGGCTCGCAAACCAGACAATCTGATTCCAGAGGGAATAGCAAAAGACATCATGGTTAAAATTCAAGATTACTATGTCACTGCTGACTTCATGATTCAAGACATGCGAGAAGAAGAAGAAGATGCACCTATCATCCTTGAAAGACCGTTCCTCGATACCACTAATGCAATCATCTACATGGGATCTGGAAAAATCCACTTTCAATTCCCAGCAGAAAAGGTACAGTGCAATTTCAACAGTTATACCACTTACGAGCAGGCAAAGAAGGCCCACTCCAGGAGGAGACATCGACCATATCAACGCCGGAAGAATCAACTCCCAAAGAATGAAGAAGATAAACAAGTTGTGAAGGACGAACCTACTACATCAAACTCGATCCCACAACCAAAGCAAGTTGGAAGAAGGTGACATCATCATCATCATTAGAGTCACCATCGCAAGAGGTGCAACCATCAAGGTCTCTATCTTCGTGACCAACTGATGCACCCGAAGAATGAACAAGATTGGAGAGATCCTGTTCGGAGGACTCAAAACACTGAACCCTCGCTGGGAGGTAAAATCGGTATTTATCCATATTTACTCTTTTGCATTGCATTAATTATTTCTGCTTTAGCATATTTATTCTCTGTAGTTGTTTTTACAAGAAAATAAAAATACAAGTTTTTAGCTTTTGCATTATAAAATTTTAGGGCCCCATGTAAATTATTTTACGGAGTGTAAACATCCGCTAGAATATTTACTGTGGTGACATAAAAATAAATAAAAATTGCATACATACATTAGTAATTTTCCACTGCATCATAAAAATAAAAATCCAAAAATATATAATATACATCCCGATAAAACTCTACCAATTAAAAAATGACTAACTCCAAGAACTACTAACCCCCCCGGACGGTGAACCACTAACTCTTTTATACTAATCTGTTCCACGAGTTTAGGTTGTTTTTGGTAATACTTTATGCAGGATAATACGCGAGACAAAGAGCTAGTTACCCGGTCGTCTTCATCTTGTTCCACTGGAAGAAGACGTTCTCCAAACACCACTACAACCACTGTACAGAAGAACCCAACTTCTTGATAGACGAGAAGAATGCCCGCTAACAACCGCTCTGAGATACGCTATTGAAGCCATGCTCCTTTAGGCTCAAGAGGAAGACATGTCTCTCCTTGACCTAAGGTACCATGACTTTCACAGGATTAAAGCATCCATGACAACATCCAAATTGGGGGAGGAGCATCCCCCATGTATCCGAGATAACTATTTCTTTTCTTTTGCTTTATAGTTTAAAATAAAAGATGAATAACTGGAAACAAAATAAAAATTTATCTAGCTTATATATAGTATTAATGTGTGATCTAAAATAAATAAAGAGTGTGTGCTTTGCTTTTTGTTTTTCAGAGCTAGCTAATAAAAGGCCTCTAAAGATAATCTCTTAAAATAGAAATGATGAATAGTTGCTCTGTTTAATAATTCCTTTCAAGTACCTAGTTTTAACCTTAAATTCTCCCAAGTTTTGAATACAATTGTTGTGGTAGAAGAATTTACTCTAAACTCGAAACTCGTGGGTAGCATATGTTTGATCTAAATCTAGGTAGTTGATGGATATGATTAGAGAAAGTCTAAACTGTTGTTTATCTTGTTCCAAGTGACACTAAAGTTCTGAAAACATATCTTTTGAAAAAATTGAAAATGCTACATGATGAGCTCCTGCATGACAAAGCTTGAATTCCTACCAGAGCCATACATGCTAGAATAGGAAAAATTTCCACTTATTTATTACTTGTTGTATATATATTGAGTTTTTTGTCAAGCTTTGTTGACCCTTATGAGAGATTTGTCATGCTCTTAAAATCAAGATCACATACACATCACCCACATATGCACTACTCCTACATAGGGGTAGGCACAAAATATGTCACTCCATTTAGATCCACTCAAAAAATGTGTCACTCCTATTTTAGGAGGACACCAAAAATATTCTCGATAGCTTTTACCATCCACCAAATAAATGCTCTACTATTCTTGTTGCTATCTCACAAAAGTTTTGTTGCAGAAAGAGATTGGGGCTATGCAAAGTATTGAAAAAATGGACAAGTGTGTGAGATATTGAAAAAGAGGTATAAAGTTACCCACTGAAAAAAGAGAGAGAAAATAATGGGTACTTTGATGCCCGCCTGAGAGAAAACAATTGTCGCATCAGATGCCTGCCAGTAAGAAAAAAGATAGCCCAAGCTCTTGCAACTGTTTTCAAATTTCAAAAGAGAGATATGTTTTCAAGGAGCATTGTAGAATTAGGCTAGCCACCCTACACATCCACCTCATACATTCACACACTTGCACATCTTGATCCGATTGTATGAATTAACTCTCTTTGGATCCTTTGTTTGACTTTATAAAACATGTATCACAAGTATGCTCTGATGTCTCACTTCTATGAGCTCCACATAAAAGCCTTAGTTATAGAATGAGCATATCATCACTTTTGGTGAGGATCCACAAATACCACATATATTGAGAGATTTAAGAGTGTCATGTAATGGAAGCTCTGAGTTTTATTTTGAAAATCTATGAAAACTCAAGAACAATGGTTGAACAAAGAACTTGAGACATAGTGCTTGACTTGATCTATCTATCTTTCAACTACTCAGGACCCAAGTGAAGGTGAAAGTCCCATGGTTGAAGGTAAAACAGGTAAGTTTGGAAGTCAGATCGGTATAATCCAATCCGGAGGAGAATTTCTTATTGAACGCATGTGTACTTTTGAGGCATGAAAGCATTGAAGCAACTACTGATCCATTGTTGAGCTTTGCTCAGGACGAGCAAAGGTTGAGCTTGGGGGAGTTGTTGACAGTAGTTAACAACCACTTTAAACCGTCAACATAAACTCAAAAGGGCATAAAATTAATCACCAATGAACAATTAGGGTTTAAACTAACAAACTCCACAAGTTTTGGTGAATTTGTATTCTGCAGGGGATTATTCAGAAAACAATCAAGGTGTCCCTACATGTCAGATTAAAAATCAGAATTCCACTGTAGCACCAACGTGGGAAGGTTCTAGAAGTCACTAGAGACCACTACGAGGAGGCAAGGAGGCAGAGGCCGCCTGGTGGGGTTGGTCGGCCCCAGCTGCAAGTCGGTCGACCCCTGGGCCCCGCCTGTCAGCCTCCCCTCGTTAGGTCAGTTGCTAACTGTAACACCTCTGGTGTTTAACTGTAATTAACTTGACATGTCATCATCTTAAGCATTAATCTTTTCCTGTGATGCATTTGATTTGCCTAATTACTATGCTTTGATTCCCTTTCCAAAAACCCTAAAAGCCCAATTCTCTCTATAAGGGCAAAATGGTAATTTCACCTCTGTGCCTAGTTCTATTTATTTCTTGTTCAAATTTAGTGCCCTGATGTTTGCTGCATTGATCAAAGTTCAAAAATCAGTTTTGATTTGATTTTCCCTTTTGCAAAACCCTGATTTCCAAACCCTGGATTTTTATCCCTCTTTTTGTAATTCAAAATTATTCAAAATTTGAGGTTGGTCCAATAAGCAAAGTTGTAGATCTTGTCAAGAGGAACAACTTTGGTGTTTGCAGATTTTCAAGTTTCCTTACAAAATCAGAAGTAATTTCAAATTCCTCCAAACTTAATTTTTGTCCCTTTTTCGGTTTTCAAAAGGATCTCAAAAACTTTTGAGTTTCAGAAAAAGTTTATATTGGCAAAGTTGTAGGTCTCAAAATTTTGAGCAACTTTGGTGTTTTGAGTTTTCTTCGTATAGTTCAAGTTATGGGAGTAATTTCAAAATTTCAGAGAAGGGAAATTTGGCTTTAAATATCGTCACTGTGCACGAACCTTAAAGCCAGGGGGCCCCGGCCTCCGGCAAGGACGCCGCACCGCGCGCGAGCCTCGCCGCCCCTGCCGAGTCCGGCTGACCTGCGCCCGTGCCGCGCGCGGCCAAGCTCTGGCGCTCGCTTTTCCTCTCGGCCCCTACCTACCGCCGTCTCGCTCATCCCCTACCCTCTTCCTCTTTCCCCTCGGCCGCGGACAGCGCGCAGTTGCCGGCCGCCGGCAAGCCGCCCCGCCGCGCGCGCGTTCCCGCCCGCACCAAGCCGCCCTAACCTGTTCCCTACCTCCATTTATGTCGCCCGAACGCTCCCCATCCTTCTAACCGGACCCCCCCCCCCCAGCTCCGCCCGCGGCTATAAAAGTCGCCGGGATCCGCCATTACCGCCACCACGGCGCCACGCACCACCGGACCTCCCCAGCACCCGCCGAGCCCGCCGTTGCCTTCGCCTTGAGCTGCTCCACCTTCCTGAGCAATCAATTTCACCCCTCCGCCCTCCTATCGCCGGCGCGGGAGCTTCGTCCCCGACTCCGGCAAGCGGCCGCGTTTCGGCAAGAAGAGGAAATTCGCCGCCGTGAGTTTTCCTCCCGTCCCTCCGACCCCTGCCCTCTCTTCCTCACCTCCGTGCGCTCCTAACCGCACCTCGGTAATCCCTTTTTGGCGGACAGAGCCACCGAACGTCGTTCGCCGCCAGAGAGCTCCGCCGGAGTACCTCCACCGTCGAGCTCCCTCCTCCGACCCTGCACCGCCTCGCCGAGTCTCTCTCCCGACTCACGGTGAGCCCGCAAACCTCTCCCCACACTCGGTTTTCCCAGCGCAAGTCCCGAACGGCCGGTCCGCCGTCCGTCCCGTCTGCGACTCGCTCGAGCCCTCCGTCTCGCCTGCGATTCGCCCGAGCCTTACTGTCCGTCTCGCCTGCGATTCGCCCGAGCCCTACTGTCCGTCTCGCCCGAGCCCAAGCCTCGGCGAGCGCATGCCCTCCGCTTCGCCCGAGCCCAAGCCTCGGCGAGCGCATGCCCTCCGCTTCGCCCGAGCCCAAGCCTCGGCGAGCGCATGCTCTCCGCTTCGCCCGAGTCAGGCCTCGGACGGAGGCTTACTTCTCCGTCTCGCCCGAGCCTCCGGGCCAGGCCTCGGACGAAGCTGTCGCTCCCGTCTCGACCGAGCCCGTCTCGACCGAGCCCCGCGCGATTCGCCCGAGCCCCGCGATTCGCCGAGCCCGGCCTAGAAGGAGCACAGTGCTCTTCTCTTTTTCTGAGAGATGTGAATAGTGTTCTGTTTTCTTTTTTTTGTATGATTTTCTGTGTGCATCCAAAAATTCTGAAATTTTTGTGGTAGACTCTTTATGCTGTGTAGTATTTTATAAAAATATGAAACTTGACTTTTCTGCAAGAATTTGAAAATGTAAAATCCCTCTTTTAATTAATAAATGGATAGTTTTGGATTTTTAGAAAATCATTTATAACTCCAAAACTCTTGAGATAAATTTTTGTGACCCTGTTATAACATGCTGAATCTCTGGTAAAATTTTGAAGTCTTTTGGAACAAGTTGATTTTTTGAGCTTTTATTTAAATAGTTGAATAGTGCCTTTTGTTAATTAAATGTTTGATTTTGTTAAGCACCTAAATGACCTCCAAAAATTTATGAAATTTGCTTTGACAACTGTTTATACCAAAATGAACCCAAGAGATCTTTTTGGGTAAATTTTGGAGCAACTGTATAAAATGACTTTTTTTAAATAATTAGGAAAAAAAATAGAAATCAAGTAGAGTTTATGTTGTATGCCCTGTCATGTGACTTTTGGGATTGTTTGCTGTTTATAGACCCCCACCCCTTTGGTCTATGATGTTTGAGATGCCATGCTTGTTTTGTGTTTAGGTCGGATAAATGATGCTTAATAGGTTGTTTAATTTTGCTTACAGATCAAAATAAGTAACTTTGTGTCTGTGCTAGAAGTTATTTGCACGATAGAAAGTTGTGCTCTAGTTTCGGTAGAAATGTCCTATTGTTCATGTCAGCATCCTCATAAGCATACATCATTGCATCCGTATAGTGACCGAAGGAGAAGGCATCAAGGTCGAGGCAGCCACTGACGAATCTACTCCCGAAGCGACCCCGAGCTCCAACATCTGCACTGCCGACCCCGAGCCCGTCATCCTTGCTCTTCAAGGCAAGCCCCGGTGCATTTAACCCTTTCCTTGAATTTTATAAAATGATTTCCTTAAATGCTTTTGAGTTAAATTATTGCATTAGGTTTATAGGAGTTGTGTGCTATCCTAATTGATGCACTATCCACCTTGACCACTGATACACCCGATACCTGCTTTTCAAAAGTATTTGAAAAATGCTTAGCAATGCTTATTGAATTAGACTTTGCAATAAAATGCCAATTTTAAAAGTGTGATCACTTAAGGAATGTTTATGGGAATTTGGTCTTACTCCCCGGCTGTTGGTTAGGTATCTGATCCGTACCTAGTCAATAGCGAGGAGAGGTTGTCCGAGCGTACGGTGCCGTCATGTTGTAGTCCGGGACTCAACAGTTGACACCGACCGGGACAAGGTTGAAAAACTGACAGGACTATTACGCTTGGGTGAGATATAACCAAGGTATAGTTCTGGCTGGAAAATTAGGGACCATCCGTATGGGGGCCTGCTGGTCAAGACTTGTAACTATTCACATACTTCGGAAAGCTCTGGCTCCGAGGAATCCTTTATTGGACCGACAACCGCGCACTGGGAGTGGAGAGATGGCGGAAGTAGCATGTACCCACGTGGGTTAAAGTCCCGGATTGGTGTGGTGTACTGTACTTCCGGGTGGCGTAGGACCGGGCCCAATCCTGGAGGAATCGTGGTAGACGAGTTGGTATATGCAAGCTTGGGTGCTACATATGCAGTGTGGATAGGGATCCTCAGCTGAGTATTATTTATCCGGATTAACGTTGCTCCTCGGTTATGGAGACTTGGTCCACTGACTGTCAACGGAGAGTGGTTCTCAACTAGGAATGTTTTGAAATGTAAAATGAATCATGAACGATGAAGATTTGAGGAATACCGAATCTTTCAAAAATAAAATGAGGTTTACAAAAATGCTTTTCTGCAAAATACTTGATCTTGCTTAAGCCTTACCTTGACTACCCTAAGCCTTCATTCCTGAGTCTTCTCCCTTTTTCTTTAGTCGGGTAAGTCTTGTTGAGTACCCCGTACTCAGGGTTTGTTACCCATGTTGCAGGTATGCCTGAGACCCCGATGTGTCTCGCACCCTGTTGCGTGACCTTCGTCCAGGAGGAGGCCGATGAGGCCGATGAGTAAATGTGCACCCTCGGGCTGGGTGTTACATGTATTTTTATGTTATTGCTTCCGCTACGTTGTCTACTTTGAATTTCCCGAACAATGGTTTGTAATAATCGTACTCCTTACCTCATTTGAAACCCTGTTTTGTAAAACTAATGTTATTTAAGTCTTCCGCTGATTATTCCGATGTTATTTGTAAAAGTATGCAATGCTGTAACCGAATTGTGAGATGATCCTGCGGACATTGGGCACTGATGTAGCCCGGTGGCGAACAGGTCTTAATCACATGGAACATGGGTTCGGCTGTCAGAGGTTGACAGGGACACGTGGGCCATGGGATTAGGGTCGTTCCGTCACAGAGTGGTATCGGAGCATCTCACTTTAACGTTGCAGTGTTTCTTTTGCGAAAACTTCAAAAGTTCTTTTGAGTCCAAACAAACTAAACTTGACTATTTTGAGTCCAAATTGCTTCTCTCATCTTGTCTCTCTTATGGCAACACTAGCTAGTGGAGCAACATGTTTTAAGCCCTATGTACCTTACTTATTTATTGCATTGCTTTGTTCCGTAGGAACGATTCATGCATCATGTCATAATCACTTAAGTAAACTTCTTCTCTAAGTTCGTTTGGATAGTACGCCTTTACCTGTTCTTGCTAGCCTTTCTCATCCATCTTCTCTTATCCAGACATGGCCCTCATCAAGCGGACTGCTCGTAAGTCGACTGGACCCAAAGGTGTGCCACGCCATCAGCTGGCACCACGCGCTGGAGAAGAGATTGCCGAATCTTCCAATGGTCGTCATTTTCCCCGCCGCACCCGCAAGCAGCTGAAGGAGGAAATCAAGAATCTGAAGGCTGAAATGGAGAACATGGAGCATGACTTCTATTTGTCCCGCCTGGAGTTTTATGAGGCACGAGCTTCTCTAGAGCAGGCCAACCGAAACACGGTTCGCGCTATCGAGCAGCGCAATGATGCTTGGACCCGCGAGGACGCCACCAGAGCCGAGCTCCACGGACTGCAGCAGTACACAGCTCAGATTGAACAGTACAATGATATGCTTCATGAGGAAGTGCATCAGCTGTATGACCAACTCCACCCCTTGGTACCCCCGGTTATGGAAGACCCTGAGGACGGAATTGTGGAGGAACCGGAAGTGGATCAAGGGCCAGGCGAGAACGAAGAAGTGGAACCTGCTGAAGACGTCCACGTTGAAGACAAGGACGAGGAGGAGGAGCCTGAGCTCATCCTCGAAGAAGACGACGACGAAGACATGATCATCATCGACGACGACTAGACTCGTAGTGTCTGTACCATCTGCTTACCTAAAACCTTAGTCTAGGTTTGGGGCGTTAGTCTGTCTGTTGCCAAGTCTGGCATGTATCTTTCTTTTCGCATCTTTTCCTTTTATCAGTCTGTGGTTATCTGTCAGTCATCTGTACTCATCATCTACCTCTGTATCAATAAAGTTGTCAGTCAGTTATCAATGGATGCTAAGTTCCAAGTTTCTTAACAGATGCCTGTGAACACTCGCAATGGAGCTGGAAGTTCTCAGGAGACTGGCCTTCCAAACCCTCCACCTGTACCAGCTACGCTAGCAGATGCCATTGCAGCCTTGGCCGCCGCTGCCAACCTAATGGCTCGAAACCAAGGGCAGCAGAACTTTCACCGTGGTCGCCACAACATCAACCAAGAGACCACCTATGTGGAATTCACCGAAACTCGTCCACCGGTCTTCACCAAGGCCGATGAACCACTCGAAGCTGATGATTGGCTCCGCACTATGGAGCAAAAGTTCAGTCTTCTCCGCTGTACCGACGTCCAGAAACCCCGGTTCGCTTCCCAACAGCTTCGTGGTCCGGCAAGTGCTTGGTATGCCAACCTGTTGGCTGCCCAGCCAGAAGGTCATCAGTTGACCTGGGAGGAGTTCCGCACTGCCTTCCGTGCTCATCACATCCCTTCCGGATTGATGAAAATGAAGCTTGATCAGTTCCTGGCTCTCCAACAGAAAGACTCCACAGTCATGCAGTATGTGGGTCAATTCAATCATCTCAGCCAGTATGCTTCAGAGTACGTCAACACAGACGAGAAGAAGAGGGACTGCTTCCTTAGGGGACTGCACCCCAAGATCCGCAGAAGTATGTCCAATAACCTGGCCGGCTCATATCATGATGCCGTTGACCGTGCTGTTGCATATGAAGAAAGCAACCGTCAGTATCAAGAGGAAAAGAAGAAGAAGAAAGCAGGATCCAGCAGCTTCTCTGGCAATCACAAGCGCCAGAGGATCATATACCACCCCAGTCATCACCAAAATCGCCTACCTTATCCCAACCAGCAAGTGGTCGTCCGTACTGCGGCCACCACCCATAATGCCAACCAGCAGAGTGCCACACAGCCGAACGCCCCAGGTGTTCGTATCACCACTCCACAAACAGCCTACAACCATCCCTGCTACAACTGTGGCCAGCTTGGTCACTGGTCCCGTGAGTGCCCAAAGCCCAAGAGGTATGCTCAGAATACTCAGAAGAATCCTGGAGGATCTCAGCAGCAGCACCGTGCCCAGCAGCAACACGCCCAGAAAGGCAGGATTGTCAAGAAGCACGGGCAAGTCTACTACACCACCGTCAGTGACATCCCAGAAGGAGAACCCATCATGATCGGTAGGTTTCCTGTTGCCAATCACCCTGCAGTTGTGTTGTTTGATTCTGGTGCATCGCATTCCTTCATCAGTCGTACTTTTGTCATCAAGTATGAAATATCAATTGAGGAGTTAAAAGAAAGTTTCTGCATATTTTCGCCTGGAGGGCGTATAAGTACTAAGGAAGTGGTTCGCAGTATACCAGTAAGGTTGGGGGAAACATATATTTCCCACCACCATGATAGTGCTTCATGATCAGGAGATAGATGTCATCCTAGGCATGAATTGGATGTGTCAGTATAAAGCCATGATCGACATTTGAGTAGAGTTGTGAGAGTGGATATTCCTTACAGTACCTCCAAACTCCTTCTCCAACTTCCGATGCCTCAAAAACCAGTAGCCACTCAAGTAAATACCACCTATGTTCTGGAAACCAGAGACATCCCCGTGGTCTATGACTTCCCTGATGTTTTTCCAGAAGACTTACCTGGTCTACCTCCTGACCGTGATGTTGAGTTTGCCATAGAGCTAAAGCCCGGGACTGCTCCTATATCCCGCAGAGCTTATCGAATGCCTCCCAGAGAGTTGGCAGAACTAAAAATCCAATTACAAGATTTGTTGGACAAGGGTTTCATTCGCCCAAGCTCGTCTCCTTGGGGCTGTCCTGCAATCTTTGTAAAGAAGAAAGACAAGACTCTCAGAATGTGCATTGATTATCGCCCACTCAATGAGGTCACCATCAAAAACAAATATCCCTTGCCTCGTATTGATCTTCTCTTTGACCAGTTAGCTGGAGCCAAAGTATTCTCCAAGATCGATCTCAGATCCGGCTACCACCAAATAAAGATTCGTCCTGAAGATATTCCTAAAACAGCTTTCACCACCAGATACGGCCTATATGAGTACTTGGTCATGTCCTTCGGTTTGACCAATGCCCCTGCTCATTTCATGTACCTCATGAACTCTGTGTTCATGCCAGAGCTTGATAAATTCGTGGTCGTGTTCATTGACGACATCCTTGTCTACTCAAAAACCCCTGAAGATCATGCCGAACATCTTCGTATCGTTCTATCCCGTCTCAGAGAACATCAGCTGTATGCCAAGTTCAGTAAATGTGAGTTCTGGTTAGATCAGATCCAGTTTCTTGGTCATGTCCTTTCCGCTGAAGGTGTGTCAGTTGACCCTGGTAAAGTGGCAGACATTCTGGATTGGGAGCCACCTACCACTGTTCACCAAGTCCGCAGCTTTATGGGAATGGCTGGATATTATCGTCGATTCATTCCGGATTTCTCAAGAATCGCCAAGCCTATCACAGAGTTAGTAAAGAATTCTGTAAAGTTTGTCTGGTCACCAGCCTGTGAGCAAGCCTTTCAAACTCTGAAGGAACTGTTAACTACATCACCAGTGCTAGCCCAGCCGAACATCGAGAAGCCCTTTGATGTCTTCTGTGATGCATCTGGTACTGGTTTGGGTTGCGTGTTGATGCAAGAAGGAAGAGTGATCGCTTATGCCTCGCGGCAGCTTAAGCGACATGAGGAAAATTATCCAACTCATGATCTCGAGTTAGCAGCAGTAGTGCATGCCTTGAAGATCTGGCGTCATTATCTGTTGGGCAGTACCTGTAATGTATACACTGATCACAAAAGCCTGAAGTATATCTTCACCCAAGAAGAGCTGAACATGAGGCAGCGAAGATGGCTTGAGTTAATCAAGGACTATGATATCGAAGTGCATTACCATCCGGGTAAGGCGAATGTGGTCGCCGATGCACTCAGTCGCAAGTCATACTGTAACTGCCTGGTTATGAAATCCTATGAATCTTCCCTATGCTATGAACTAGAGAAGCTGGGTATTGAAATGGTTCCACAAGGAAGTCTAGGCAATGTCAGAGTAGAAAACCTCTATCAGAGAACATATCATAGCTGCACAGAAAGATAACCCCGGAATCAAGCACATCAGCGAAAAGGTTCGAGCTGGAAAAGCCGACTGTTTCAGGATTGATGATGAAGGAGTGGTATGGTTCAAGAACCGTCTGGTAGTTCCCAAGGTACCTGAGCTGAGACAGATAATCCTTGATGAAGCACACTCAACCAGATTTGCCATCCATCCTGGCAGCAACAAGATGTACCAAGACTTGAAGCAGCAATTCTGGTGGACAAAGATGAAGATTGAGATCGCCCGATATGTCGCTCAGTGCGATACCTGCCAGAAAGTCAAAGCTGTGCATATGAAGCCCGGAGGAGAGCTGCAACCTTTGTCAGTACCTGGTTGGAAATGGGAGGATATCAGCATGGATTTTATCAATGGGTTACCCAAGACTCAAAAGGGATTCGATTCCATTTGGGTGATCGTGGATCGCCTCACTAAGCAAGCTCACTTCCTGCCAGTGAAGACCAGTTACACCGTCCCCACTTATGCCACTTTGTACAAGAACCACATAGTGAAACTCCATGGCATACCCAAGAACATTATCTCTGATCGTGGTACCCAGTTTGTCGCAAAGTTTTGGAAAGCGTTCCATGCCTCACTTGGAACCCAGCTCTTGCATAGTACAACATATCATCCTCAAACGGATGGACAAACTGAGCGAGTCAACCAAGTGTTAGAGGATATGTTGAGAGCATGTGTGCTCACCTTCGCAGATACTTGGGATGACTGTTTGCCCTTGGCAGAGTTTTCATATAATAACAGTTACCAAGAAAGCATCAAAATGGCACCCTTTGAAGCACTGTACGGCCGCCGTTGTCGTACACCTCTCAGTTGGTCTGAACCCGGAGAAAGAGAATTCTTTGGCGTTGACCTAGTAAAAGATATGGAAGAGAAAGTCAAGCAGATCCAAGAGAACATGAAGATTGCACAGTCTCGACAGAAAAGTTATGCTGACAAGAGACGTCGACCTCTGCAGTTCGAGATCGGAGATTATGTGTACCTGAAGGTCTCCGCCCACCAAAGGAGTCACTCGCTTTGGAGTCAAAGGAAAGTTAGCGCCCCGCTACATTGGTCCGTTTGAGGTTCTGGATCGTTTGTGGTAAGGTCGCTTACAAGCTAAGTTTGCCCGATCATCTTTCAGCAGTTCATAATGTGTTTCATGTCTCCCAACTCAAGAAGTGTCTCCGAGTACCTGAACATGTGGTTGACGTTGAAGGCGTTGAGTTAGAACCAGATCTGTCATACACTGAGTATCCAGTTCGCGTGTTGGATCCAAGGATCGTGTTACCCGAAGAACCACCACAAGATGGTACAGATCCAGTGGAACCAGCACTCTTGAAGAAGAAGCCACCTGGAATCCGAAGACTTCTTGCAAAAACTATCCCGACTTTCTCGAATCTCTGTAGATGTAGGTTGCCTTTTCCTTCTTAAGACGTGAATCATCGGGGCGAGATTTCTTTAGGGGGAAGGCTGTAACACCTCTGGTGTTTAACTGTAATTAACTTGACATGTCACATCTTAACGAACATTAATCTTTTCCTGTGATGCAGTTGATTGCCTAATTCTATGCTTGGATTCCCTTTCAGAAAACGCGAAAAGAGCCCAATTCTCTCTATAAGGGCAAAATGGTAATTTCACCTCTGTGCCTAGTTCTATTTAATTCTTGTTCAAATTTAGTGCCCTGATGTTTGCTGCATTGATCAAAGTTCAAAAATCATTTTGATTTGATTTTCCCTTTTGCAAAACCCTGATTTCCAAACCCTGGATTTTTATCCCTCTTTTTGTAATTCAAAATTATTCAAAATTTGAGGTTGGTCCAAAAGCAAAGTTGTAGATCTTGTCAAGAGGAACAACTTTGGTGTTTGCAGATTTTCAAGTTTCCATACAAAATCAGAAGTAATTTCAAATTCTCCAAACTTAATTTTTGTCCCTTTTTCGGTTTTCAAAAGGATCTCAAAAACTTTTGATTTCAGAAAAAGTTTATATTGGCAAAGTTGTAGGTCTCAAAATTTTGAGCAACTTTGGTGTTGAGTTTTCTTCGTATAGTTCAAGTTTTGGGAGTAATTTCAAAATTTCAGAGAAGGGAAATTTGGCTTTAAATATCGTCACTGTGCACGAACCTTAAAGCCAGGGGGCCCCGGCCTCCGGCAAGGACGCCGCACCGCGCGCGAGCCTCGCCGCCCCTGCCGAGTCCGGCTGACCCGTCAGCCCGTCCGCCTCGCGTACGTTTGCCACTCTGAGGCAGCTCTGCGTGCCTTCCTCTCGGCCCCTACTCGACCGCCGCTCGCTCACCCTAACATCTATTTCCCTCTTCTCGGCTCGCGGACATCGCGAGCAGTGTGCCGTGCCGCCGGCAACGCCGCCACCGCCGCGCGCGCGTTCCCCGGCCCGCACCAAAGTCGCTCCCCCATGTTCCCTACCTCATTTGATGTCGCCGACCGTCCCCTCCTTACCCGGACCCCCCTCCCCCTCCCAGCTCACGCCCGGCGGCATAACCAACCGCCGGGATCGCCATTACCGCCACCACGCGCCACGCACCACGGACCTCCAAGCACCGCGGCACGCCGTTGATCGCTTGAGCTGATCAACCTTTCTGAGCAATCAAT
>VDCT01000877.1:0-101481 GCA_009763385.1 Coix lacryma-jobi var. lacryma-jobi
ATGGCGCGGGGGTGCGCACCGTGTGTCCGAGACGAAGGCGGGGCAGTGGCCGGGGTTAATCGGCCGGTGATGGAGGTGGTGACTGGAATTTGGGAAGGGGCCTTGCGGCGGTGGTTGCAGCGAGCGGAGAGTGCTCAGTTCGCTTCGTGCGCGGGTGAGAGTGGGGGCGAGAGCGAGAGTGAGTGTGCGAGTGAGTGAGGGAGTGGGAGAGGCGCTCGGGCTTTGCCCGGCGGAGCGGAGGGGCGGCCGGTCGTGGCGGGGGCCACGGCGGCTCGGTCAGCGAGGCGGCGGCAGGCGGCTCGGCACGAGGATGCGCGGGAGTGGCCGGCGAAGATCGCTGGCGTGCTCCGGTGGGAGAAGATCGGGGGGAGTGGTCAGCGTGGATTTGGCGCAGAGAAGGGGCGCCACGCGGCAAGCCGGCCGGCGTACGGCGCGGGTGTCCGGTGGCGGGTGGCCGGCGGCGCGGTGCGCGCGGGCGAGGCGGCGAGCGCTGGGCCGAGGCGGGGAAGTGGGCCGAAAGGCCGGATGGGCCGAAAGGTTGGCGCCGGGAAAGAAATTATTCTTTTTCTTTTTCCAGAAATTTCCAAAGTTTGACTTCTCAAAAACAGTTTGAAAAACTCCAAACCAGGCTTTGACCCAAATATAAAAGTTGCTCAAAATATTTTCTCTACAACTTTCATATAGAACACTTTTTCTGAAAACCATTTTTAAATCCTCCTCAAGAATAAAGCCAAAATCAAAGCATCAAGTCAAATAGAAATCCAATTTCAAATAAACAACAAAAGATCAAAGGCATACTTATACACATGAAATGATGCAATGCATTGCTTATGCTTTCTTAGTGGCTAATTGCAGTGCCTAATGCAGTGCTTGACACTAGGGTGTCACCGGTAGCAAACAACTATGGAGCATGTTAGCAGTTCCTTGCACACTGAGCGAAGCTAGTACTACTTTGGTTTTATGAATATACAACATTTTTCTTTATCTCATTACTGGTACAACTTTCGCCTGGTTTACCATCACTCCAGAGTGCACATAAGGTTCTTGGGCCGAGTTAGAAGAAAAATTTCATAATCACTTTCTGACGGGGTTCAGAACTAGTTATCACACCTTACGTCGTTCGACAAGGACGTAGCGAGCCTGTGGCTGATTTCTTTAAGCGCTTTAAAGAGATTAAGAACCGATGTTCCATCTAAGGATTTCCGACAGGACCTAACAGATTTATGTCTCGCTGGTCTACGTCGAGAGATCAAGGATAAACTTGAGCATCATGATTTCTTTAATGTGAATCAACTGTTGCAGAAGGCCGTTTCGATAGAATCGCGCTTTAAGAACCTTATGACCCTCATAAGACTCATCGGTTGGGCGTGCATATTGTCGAGATAAATTCCGACAGTTCCGATGACGAGTCTAAGAATGTTACGCTGCCGAAGTTTTATGGCCAACGCAGAATAAGCTAGTCACTTGTCCTTCCCTTAAACCGATTCAAAAGAATCGGGGTGAGGAAGTAAAATTTACTTTTGATTTCTCTAAATGTGACTGAATATTTGATGAATTGCTTAAATCCGGTTATCTTCTTAAATTAATTGTACTTTGCCATCACCGACGAATTGAAGAGAAGGGCTTACTGCAAATTCCATAATTCTTTTCTCTCACGCCACTAACGAATGCAATGTTTTCCATCGACAGGTCCAAACGGCCCTTAACGAAGGACGATTGAGTCTAACTGAGATGCAGATCATACTACTACTCCTTTCCAGTTCACATGGTGGAAGCAGGCCTGCTATTATGATTCGTCCAGAGCAAGACAATACGACCAGAGGAAAGAATGTGGTCATCGGCGAACCACGGGTTACACCGAATACTGAGAATGACTCGAGGCGCAAAGTGGTGCTCGAGAAGGGTGATGATGGCAAAAGTAAGCTCACCATTACTGCAGGATCAGCATGACACCTGCATAAACAAAGATATTTCAAGACCAGGGCGGCGCAGCAGAGACCGACCAAGTCGGGTCCTCAGACTGATCAGTCTGGTTCATCCTCAAAGCAACCAGTGCAGTCGGAGCAAAAAGCCGACTAGGTCAAACAGATTTCCCCTGGCCCTAGTAGAAGCAATAAGCCGACTGATGTGTCGGTCAAGCTGGTTCTAAAGACCCTACCTCTTTTGGAGTGCATGTCCTACGCACATTTGTCCCGCAGAAGCCCGAGGTCGACACTTGGAAGACCAACGCGGATAGAAACAAGGGGAAAGTTGCTAGGGAACCATGCACCTTTGACAAACTCATGGCTAAGTACAAGCAACAAAAGGCCGATTCTCAGAATCGGCCCTTAAAAAGAGAGAATATACTCCTCCGAAGCGTGAGGATGGAAGGGCTAAGCAAATGATGGTGTCCCAGGCAGCATCTCCAGCACCAAAGACCGGCCCTTATTGGCATCAGTGGGCCCCTCCTATTTCGCCACCACCACAATGGGGTCCTCAAGGGTATGGGTACCCTACCCTATGCCAGCACATATGTACTACCAACCAGGATGGGGAAAGCCCGTCAGTCAACCCATAAGGATCTCAGTGTTTGATCGTTTAGGTGATCGGCCAGGCTCTAATAGCGCAAATCAAGGTCGGCTGATCACGTCAAGAACTTTGACCTCTCAGGAAACGGGGAAGGCGCAAGTGCGACAAATCTATGTACCTAAGAAGGTGCAAAGTGTCCCCGTTATTTCTCCGACCAGATCCAATCATGTACCTACTATTACGATCGGATCTATGGAGGTCCTCTTGCCAACGAACCCGAGCCGATGGTGGTTGAGGAACCAACAACAGAAGAGGTTTCAGAAGCTCAAGATACTTCAACCGAGGCAGAGGTAGAAAAACCTGTTGAGCGCGATCCTAAGTACATGCAGCCCAGGTGGTGCCCTCCTGGTTTAAGTAAGACTCAACGAAGGAAATTGTAGAGAGCTCACTGCAACAAACAAGGCGGGAACAACTCGAGAAGATGAGTGAAGATATATTTAACTCAACGCATCCCGTATTTCCTCAGGGCAAGCGAGGAGGTGAAGAGCCAACCTGTAATCAAAAGCCGACTTTAACAATTGAAGAACTAAACAGGCCGGATCCTGAACCGACCAGTCTGAACACCGAAACTACTCAAGTGGCTTCGGAACCAACCAGGTCGGACACTAATCCGACCACTTCAGGATAGGTGCCGACCAGTTTGGTGGTCGAGCGGGTTGAACCAACTACTACTGAACCAGGAATTGAGCCGACTCAATCGGAGTCCAGGATCAGGTCGGTTCTTGATGTGCCGATGGGATTAGGCTCGCTTCTTAGTAACTCTGATTCCTCCACTGGTGTTGCCGCGACCAGTGAAGAATTACCTGAAGAACAAGATGAGGAAATGGTGGATTATGAGACTTCCCCAGAAAGGGCGGAGGTCAATGTAGTTACTTGTCGGCCGACTACTACGTGGTCGGAGATGATTCGACAGCAACGAGTTCAACTTCGCTACGCAGACTGTCGTGTTCCAGAAACCGGAGGAATCTGTCAATCATCTCAAGCCGTTACATGTAAAGGGCCACATCAATGGCACACCAGTTCACAAAATGCTGGTCGACAGCGGGGCGATTGTGAACTTGATGCCTTACTCGCTTTATCAGAAGCTTGGTGGCACTGGCGAAGAGTTGATCAAGACTAATATGACTATCACTGGAGTCGGAGGGGGAGATCCTATTCCGGCCAAAGGAGTTGCGTCCATGGAGCTTACCGTTGGAAGCAAGACTTTGGCCACTGCCTTCTTCGTTGCCGACATACAAGGTAGCTATAACATTATACTTGGGCATGATTGGATTCATACTAATCGGTGCATACCTTCTAGTTTACATCAGTTCTCTCATTCAATGGGTGGGAGATGATGTTGAGGTAGTGCACTCGGATTCATCGGCCTATGTAGCTACGGCCGATGCTCCTTTGCTCGGGGGCATGACACTATTGCTTGTTTATCTGGTCGGGATCTTTCTGATTTTTAGTTTGTTAGTGTTACTAGGGAAGGATTCATACCAGTGTCTTTAAAGCCGACCGACAATCGGTTCAATATTATCATGTAATTTAATGGATGATAATGTTGATTGGTTAAAACATCGTGTTGAACAGTATCGGACCTGTAAGACTGATACTTGTGAGGCTATTGATGATTTTGATGAGCTCAATAAGTTGGGCCAAGGTTTCACGTCGGCTGACCCTTTAGAACAAGTAGATATTGGGGATGGTTCTATACCTAGGTCGACCTTGTAAATCAAAATCTTGAAGCCGATTATAACATGAAGTTAATCGCGCTTCTGAAAGAATATGTTGATTGCTTTGCATGGAGTTATACGGAGATGCCCGGGTTAAGCCGAGAACTTGTTGAGCATCGACTTCCTATTAAGCCGGGGTTCCCACCATTCAAGCAACATCCTCGCCGTTTTAATTCTACAATATATGACCGGATTAAAGAGGAAATTAATTGGTTATTGCAAGCGGGGTTTATCCGACCACGCTGGTATGCGGAGTGGGTCTCTAATATCGTACCCGTAGAAAAGAAAGACACTGGGAAAATCAGGGTCTGTATTGATTTTAGAGATTTAAATAGAGCCACTCCCAAAGATGAGTATCCTATGTCTATACCCGATATGTTAATCAATGACGCTTCAGGACATCAGGTTGTCAGTTTTCTTGATGACAACGCTGGTTATAATCAGATATTCATGGCCAAGAGGATATGTCCAAAACAACATTTATTTGTCCTGGGTTCGTTGGTCTTTTGAGTGGGTCGTGATGACATTCGGTTTAAAGAATGCAGGTGCTACCTATCAGCGCGCTATGAATTTAATCTTTCATGATTTGATTGGGATGATCATGGAAGTATATATTGATGATATTGTTATCAAATCGGCTGCTCATATGTCTCATCTGGCTAATCTATGTTTAGCGTTTGAGAGGATGCGTCGCTATGGTTTGAAGATGAACCCACTAAAATGTGCTTCGGTGTGTCGGCTGGGAAGTTTTTAGGGTTCATCATTCATGACAAAGGCATAGAGATTGATCCTAAAAGGATAGAAAAGATCAAGAAAGTTCAGGCGACTACATGCAAAAAAGACTTGCAGAAATTCTTGGGAAAAGTGAACTACTTGAGGAGGTTTATTGCAAATTTGTCCGGGAAATTATTCCTTTCACCCCTATATTAAAGTTAAAAGATGAAGTTGAGTTCACTTGGGGGCAGAGCAACAAGAAGCATTTGAGAAAATAAAGGAATTTTGTCATCTCCACCAGTTCTTCGGGCACCCAAGAGAGGAGTTCCCTTCAGATTATATGTCGCTGCCGAAGAGAAGGTTATTGGAGCTGTCTTAAACACAAGAAGATGGAGGTAAAGAATACGTGATTGCTTATATTGGTCGTCGTCTTCTTGATCCCGAGACAAGGTACGCCCATATTGAAAAATTATGTTTATCCTTGTACTACGCTTGTGCTAAAATGAGACATTATTTGCTATCTAGTACATGTGTTGTTGCATGCCAGACTGATGTAATTAAGCACATGTTATATCGGCCAATCCTTAGAGGAAGGATTGGTAAGTGGCGTATGCGTTGATTGAGTTTGACTTGACTTATGAACCATTAAAACTTTAAAGCGTCAAGTTCTTGCTGATTTCATTGTTGAGCATAGTATTGTTTTAGAAGATGAAATCAGTTATTTTACTTTTACTCCATGGAAGCTTTATTTTGATGGATCGGCTTGTAAGGAGGGCCAAGGCGTTGGTGTGGTCATCGTTTCTCCTAATGATGCTTAGTTTGAAATGCTGAGCCGGTTAGATTACTTGTGCACTAATAATCAAGCCGAATATGAAGCTCTTTTATTCGGTTTAGAAATATTATGTTCCATGGAGGTTAAACATGTTGAAGCTTATGGCGATTCCTTGCTAGTAGTGCAACAAATTGCTGGTAAATTTCAATGTTTAGAGGGATCGTTAAATGTTTATCTTGACATGTGCCTTGACATCATTACTCATTTTACCGAATTCCAGATTCGACATATACCAAGGCATGAAAATCATAAAGCCAACATGTTAGCTCACAGCAAGCATCTGGCTATTATGTTAGTAGACACAATTTTCACATAAAGCCGGTGCAACAGCGTGCAGAAGTATTGTCGGTCCTTTGACCGACCAGTTTGTTTTAGAACTAGTTCGACCACCTTATCTTGGAGACCAGATACATGTTAAGCATACTTGGGTAGACACTATGGCCGACCAGTTGTTTTTGAGTTAGGTCAATTAATTCATCCGATTGACCTGGTCGATCTTGGAATTATTAATTTGTCTGAAAGGATTCTAAATCGGTCCGAATCGAGTGGAACTGATTTAGAAGATTGGAGAATTCCCCTGCTTAGATATCTTAATTATCTGAGTACTAAGGTTGATCAAAGTGTTTGGCGAAGTGCATTCAAATATGTACTGCACAATGATGAGCTTTATCGAAGGACTGCCGAAGACTTGTTGCTTAAGTGTTTGGGATCTGATCAAGCAAAAGTGGCTATGGGAGAAGTTCATGAAGGTATTTGTGTGGTACACATCAATCGACACCAAAGATGAAGTGGCTATTACGAAGAGCTGGTTTTATTGGCCCACGATGATGGCCGATTGTTTTCGTTACTACAAAGGATGCGAAGAATGTCAACGGTTTGGAAACATACAGCTTGCGCCTGCTTCCATGCTTCATCCTATTATCAAACCGTGGCCTTTTCGTGGTTGGGGGTCAGCCTGGGCATTCGGTTAACCGAAACCGATCGTTCGGTTCTTGGGGCGTTATGTATACATTTCGGTTACTTAGAACACTAGAAAGACCGATCGGTTACTTTGAAATATCAGAACCGAGACAATTCGGTCTCGGTTAGTTCGGTTCGGTTTTGGTTAGAACCGAACTAACCGAGCCACCACAAAAGCAAGCATATGTCATGAAAAAGATAATAAAAATTTGGATAGAGAGAAAATCTAATCATGCCACCATAGCTATTAGGCTCGATCCTGGACACCGAGCCATCCAAATGCATACATATGTAGTGAAAAATTGGATGAAAATTCAGATACAGGAGAAAGAAAAAAAAGCAAAAAATCCAATCATGCCACCAAGCCTCGATTCTGGACACCGCTGCTGCAACCTTGCTCTAGGGCTGTTGTTCCACCGCAGTCTGGCCCTTGCACGCGTCTCGTGGCCGCGCGGTCAATTGCTGCTCCTAGACTGGTGGGGCGCCGCCACGCTGGGGTGAGGAAGCAGGAAAGGGCATTGCCGTTCTTGATTCAGAAGGCAGGGGCGCTAGGGCAGGAAAAAGAAGGGGTGCGCCTCGGCGTTGGGATAAGGAGCGATTGCGCTGGCTCGCCGTGCTGTCGCAGCCTGCGCTCGCAAGAGGTTTACCGCCGCCGCCGCCGCCATCGTGTTTCCTCTAGGAGGCCTGAGCCGCCGTGGGATTGCAGACGCCGTGGTGGAGAGGGAGCCGAGAGGCAGAGAGTGGCGGTGTCGGGAGAGCGCAGCGCATGAGGTGCGTGAGCTGGTGGGGTGAGGACGAGGGCGGCGGGGAGGGGTAGGAGTGGTCGAGTGGATCTGAGTGGAACTAGGGTTCAGAGAGTTTATATATGTAGTGATGTCTATTGGGCTGGGCCTTTTTCTTTCTATTACTGGGCCTTAGCAATTATTTTCGTTTTTTTCGGTTAACCGAGCCAAGAACCGAATTAACCCTGTTTATTTCGGTTACCTAGAACCAGGACCGAATTAGGAACCGAAATATTCGGTTTCGGTTAGTTCGGTTTTGGTTCCGGTTATTTCGGTTCGGTTCTCGGTTATTTTTTGCCCAGGGTGAGTTGGGGCTAGACTTCATTGGCCAAATTCATCCCCCATCTTCAAAGGGACATCGTTTTGTTTTGGTCGCTACAAATTACTTTACCAAGTGGACTGAAGCGGTGCCTTTGAAGAATATGACACACAAGGAAGTGATTGAGTTTATTACTGAGCATATTATACATAGATTCGGCATACCTCAAACGTTGACTACAGATCAAGGGACGTCCTTTATTTCTAAAGAGGTGCGATATTTTGCTGAATTATACAAATAAAGATGCTCAATTCATCTCCATACTATGCTCAAGCTAATGCCAGGCTGAGTCTAGTAATAAGACTTTGATCAAGCTTATTAAAGAAGATTAAGGATAACCCAAGGAGGTGGCACGAGGTTTTATTTGAAGCTTTATGGGCTCATCGTGTGTCAAGACATGGTGCTACAAAAGTCACTCCTTTCGAGCTGGTATATGGGCAGGAAGTGGTGTTGCCTGTCGAGATAAATCTGGATGCATATAGATTAGCTAAACAGAATGATTTATCTGCTGTCATGTACCATGATGCCATGGACAACATTGATGAAGTGACTGATAAGAGATTGAGGGCTCTTAAGGAGATGGAGAAAGATAAAGCCCGGGTTGCCAGAGCTTACAATAAAAGGTGAAAAGCAAATCGTTTCAGGTGGGAGAATTGGTATGGAAAACTATATTACCGCTTGGATCGAGGAGCAACAAGTTTGTCAAATGGTCGCCAAGCTGGAAGGTCCTTATAAGTGATCAAAGTGATATTCGGGAATGCATATATGCTAGAGACGTTATAAGGTGAAAGTCCCCAAGAGCAATAAACGAGAGGTATTTGAAAAAAATACTTTCCAAGTATTTGGCAAAAAGTCTGAGCACCTTCCAAACAATGGTCGATACATGTATCGCCCTTAGAACAAAATAATTAGATTTTTTATCCTTAAATTATCGAATGACCGATGAGTTGGACATCGTTGTTATTCGGTTTGTTTTTAGGTTCTATTAAGATTACCTAAAAACAGGGGGGCATATGTTGACACTCAAAAGTGTCACAGGTAAAAGTAAATTTAGAAGAGGTATTCGGCCTGTAACATTAGAGTCGAATTATTTTTCTTCTATTATTTCATATTTGACGAATCGGATGTTCTAAGTCAAATGGGCCTGATAATTTTGGACTTCCGACCAATCATGTTTGTGTCCGACCAGGTGGCACTGGTCGGAGGCCTTATGGTTATGATGGAATGCTGAATCCGCGATGATTCGTTGATCAGTATGGGCTGATAAAGCCCATTAAGACTGATTTAGTCGTTCTAGGATCAGCGAGATCAGGTTATTCTCTTCGTGTCCGGGTTGAATTCTGGGATTCTATATTTTGATAGAGTCCGAATAGAAAACTTGGAAATCGTATCTAGAGATGTTTCCTATTGGGATAAGACCAGCCCCTCTATATATATGAGAGGATCATGGCCGATTGAGGCATCCAACCCTAATCGATCAAAACCAATCTACTGCCCCCTTTTATCCTTTTTCCCCTCTACCCCTGCTGTTCGGCGCGTCTCCCAGCGAGACTCGACGGCGTCCTAGGCGGCCTTTCTGGTCCTAGGACAACCTCTACGTGCTTCTCCCCGATGGGTCTTCCTGGGAGGAGTCTAGAGTTATCAACACAGGAGCCTGAAACCCTAGATCGATACAAACCGGTCTTTAGATCGGTTTTCGACGGTTTAGTCGGGGTTCCTGCTGTCTTAGGTTGAATCACACCTCTTCGACGGTTTAGTCGGGGTTCCTGCTGCTCTTAGGTTGAATCGCAACCTCTTCGGTCGTTCTAGCCCTGCTGCTGCTGGTACGTGATTCGTATCACTTCCGACGTCAACAGAACCCTATCTTCGTCGGCTCCATCCGTGGTCGCCGCGCCGCGGTTAGCTGAAACCCTATCTTCGTCGGCTCCATCCGTGCGCGACACGCCGCCACCAGTGAGTTCCAAGGTATCACGGGATCCTTCCGATTGCTTCTATATCGTCGTCTGCTTCTTCCTACCGGCGGATCCGCGTCGCCGACCTCGTCCTGCCACTGTGGGGGCTCTCCCCTGCCATGGTGGGCTGATCTGCGGTGCTCGCTCAGATCCCTTCTCTCTTCGTTGTTGCGTTGTCTCAGCTCTCTTCCTTTGCGCAGCTCATCGTCTCCTTCCTCGTCGTGTCCGCCGTACCTCCCCTACCGGCGGATCCGGCGTCGCGACCTCGTCCTGCCACTGTGGGGGCTCTCCCCCGCCATGGTGGGCTGATCTGCGGTGCTCGCTCAGATCCTCCTCATGCCTCGTCATATCCGTCGTACCTCCCCTACCGGCGGCTCGTCCTGCCACGGTGGGAGCTCTCCCTTGCCATGATGGGCTATCCTGTGGTGCCTGCTCAGATCCTATCTCCCTCCGGTTTCGTTATTTATTCACGGTGCTCCTCGGATGCTGCTGCTACAGTCGCCCTCAATATGTTCATTTCAGGTTCGCTTGCTTCTGCCCGTCGTCCAGGGGATCTTCAAGGGGTTGGATTGCCTACGCTCACTGCCTTCCTCCTCTTTGTGCTCGTCAACGGTACTTATTCTGGTTACAGAGTTCGATTCATGCATTGCTCTTTCCATGTTTACAGTGCCTTCGGTATATAATCGCGTCTTATGTCTCACAAATGTTTGTTGTCCTCCCAAAATCAGGAAAATGGAGGCTGCTATAGATGATTGTTTCTGTCCTTCTTTCTTTGTTCATTGCCCAAAATCAGAAAAAAACCTGCTATAGATTATCGGTTTCAGGCATTCATACCTAAATTGTTTCGTGTTTTTGTCTGCTTATTCATTGGCCACAATCAGAAAGAAGAAATTGTTTTATGTCTAAAGTGCGGTCCATATATAATCGCGTCTTATTTATCAGAAATTGTTTGTCCTTTTTTGTTTGTTCATTGCCCAAAATTAGAAAAATAGGCCGCTATAGATTATCGCTTCATGTATTCATAGACTATACGGTTTCGTGTTTTTTTTTGCTTATTCATTAGCCATCCATTGCCTGTAGCTACGGTGTAGAGGTTCCAGTTTCAGCAGACTCTATTCCTAGGTTGCTCATACTATGTTTACTAGAGCTTATTATATTACCTGTACCTGGTGGCCTAATGATAGACCATATGAATGGACATCCATTATGTCTGTGCCGCCTGTTACAGCCCTGATTTACGTTGCTATGTGTTTAATCATTTGGTTCTGTTGACCTACGTTCACGTCTTGTTGGCTGCCTATGCCCTATATTGTGTTCCTATATTTCCGCAGCAGCTGACGACCTTGCATTGTTGGGTTTGCTTCCTGTTGATTGCTCTAGGGGCTGCAATACTATGGATTATCCAGGTAATTCCTTGCCTATTTATCTTGGTTCATTTCCATGTGCTCATGTAGATGTTTCGATATTTTCGTTCCACACCCCGACCCATATTATTGCCTGTCCATTTTTCTTTGTTCTTTGCCAATTTTTTTTATGAGTTCAAAAGTTAATAGTTTATCCTTTGCACAGTGATGCCTCCATTATAATTCGCATCTTATTTGCTATGCTAGCTTCACCTTGTACAAAACCTTTGATTACATACCCACTGTTTCATCCTATGCTTGGAGTCTGTTTGTCCTGTGTACCTGCTTTACAAGCAGTTACCCATCGGTGCCGCCTCTCATATGTATCGTTCATTCATGAAACCGATGGTACCAACAATTTGATGTGTGCTCTGGAGCCTCAGCTGCCTTCTCTGCTTCCTGGAGACACTATACATTGTTTCTTTTTGATCCTCCATAGATGCTCAGTCCTCTGATCTCTATGAGGATGTTGTCTTCCAGGTTCTAACATTCTTACAACTTATATATGGTTTTGTCATAATTGATTAGCTATACAGAGCTTATATATGGTCGTCGTCGACGATACAACATCAAAACAACAAGATACCGGCGGTCGGGCACGCATAAACTCCACTCAACGGAGCACACACCAGTCGCCACCAATGAAGCAGACACAATTAACATGGTGTAAGCTTGCTGTTTCTCCTCTACCCCTACCCCTCTTCCTTTCAGATTGAATTCATCACAATCCCCTTTCATGTATCATTTACACATACTATTTCCCTCTGTTTGAATAAAAAAAGAAAAGTGACTAACCATTTGGTGCAAATGCTGATGCAATTTCACACAACTAAATGAGGCTACGAAGTGACTAACCATCTGGTGCAAATGCTGATGCATTCCACCACACAACTAAATGAGGCTGCGTGACCTAGCAACCTCCCGATGTCGAGGTAGTCCAAAAAACCAAAGCAACTCCTACATGTTCAGCTATTTATAACAAACAAATGCATAGACCAGCACACAATGGCGTGGCATCCACTCTTTCGTATTGAATCTCAACTATGCACACTCACCACTTATGCAAACATTCTCATACACATATACATGTATATTGACACAGAATCGTCTGACATCTGGAACGACTATGAGCCTGGATGAGAGTCGGACCGCAGCATCTCTGTTGATTTCGAACATCCCTATCGGAAAGGACAAGCTATCAGGCATACTAGGCCCTATCTTCATGTACTACTTCGGCTCAATGCTCTCAGATACTTTTGTGTACATCATATCTCACAAAGCCCAAACTCACCATCCTGCTGATACTCAATGCTGCAGAATTGTCTTCTACAACCACTATAACTACCAGTATGGCATGTAATCCTTTGTATATACAACTATCATGTCTGCGTTGTCTTTCAATCTATGAACGTTTACATGTTTATGAATATTATTATAACCACCATAAGTCACTTTATAATTACTACTTCCACAACAGTTCTTGTTTTTTTTTGCAGAGCAACACCAAAGTGTAGAGGAAAGAGCACATGCTAAAAGATGACATCAGGTCAGGTTAGCGGCTGCATGAATGGAAGCTCTTTCATCTATCATTCTTCAAACATGCCACGATATGCTTGCATACAAAGATCTGATCTTCAATTATTCAATCCTAGCAAAATTAGTCTCTACAATGCATAGATCAACCTACCCACTAATGTATCACATATGACATAACTGTTGTTACTCATATCTTATAAACCCAATGTGTTTTATTTATCTCCAAAAAGCTTCTCTATTCTACAACGTGCGCCAGGACGCGCGTCTTCTACTAGTTAGGATAAGAAAGTTGGAGTGAGATTTTCTCCCAATTCTTGCAGCTGCAGAACCTCCTTCATGCAATGCAGGTATCAGAGGGCTTTGATTCTCAACACTATATTTGGGGTTCAAGCCTTTACTCTTCAAAAAAAAGCTTATAAGTATTTTTTGCGAGACCCAGTTTTAGACGTAGATGCTTACATACACAAACGTACATTTAACTCTAAATAAACATCATGTTTTCTTACCCCTAAGCTTATAGCCATTTTTGTGGTCAGTGCACAATCCATCCTGTCTAGACGGTTCTGGAAGATCCCACGCCGTAATAAATATCATTTTTTCTTCTTGTTGCTTCTCAAAAATGGGTTGAGCACCAGAGGAATTCAAAGGAGGGATTTGGAGCCCACAAGCTACAATTGCATTCTATGTTGTAGACATTGGCGGATCCAGAAACGGACCACGGGGGCTAAATAACATAGGTTAATTTTTTTTCTCACTAGACAAAGTACACTAATAAGTATAGCTAAGATTGGAATCGATCACTAAATATGTAAATAACTAAATCTGAATATTAAAAATTCACTTGACAGCTCAGTAGCTCACCTTCACCTCAGAGGCTTAGTGGCCAGAGAAGAGGAAGGGCTGGAGGGGGATAGCCCATCCGGGCAGGGCAGGGGCCAGCTGCCGGCCTGCTGGCGCTGGGTGCTTGCTGCTGCAGGGCCGGCTCCCAGCTGTGGCGCCTCCTAGCTCACAGCGGTCCCGCTCCCGCCGACTCGCCGCCGCGGGCGCTCACCTCACTCACGAGCTCGCGATCGTCGTCGAGGGGGGCGGAGGTGCGGAGCGGAGCAGGCAGAGGCACGGAGCAGTGTCGTGCTGTTGCTTTTGGTCTTGTGGAGTCGCGACAGTCGTCGAGGACTCGAGGGAAGTACGTCGGTGCCTGGGCTGGAGGCGGACGCGGCCACACGGTGTCTGAGCCTCTGAGGTGGAGGGCGGAGGCGGAGTAGTGTCGGCCGTCGGGCTCGCGCAGTCGCGATCGCGCCACCGTGCATGGGGTGGGGATTTTTCCTCCTATGCTCGCTGCCTCTGTTCGGTTACAGGAGTCTCTAATTGGTTTTTTTGGGCTGGGCCATATGTTGCTTGTGTTTTTGGGCCAATGGGGGGGGGGCTGCAGCCCCACTAGCCCCCTGCATCCGCCACGGGTCGTGGACAAGTGGAGGAGACTGTGGAGCACCTTTCATAAGTTGTCCATTTGCTATGGCCTGTTGGGAGTTTATCCGTATAGGGGTTAATCATAACCAGGAGCACATCCACGAGGGGGCTGGCGGGGCTGCAACCCTCCTCACGGGTCTAATTCTAAAGGAACGACTCTTTTGTTCGGTCTAAAAAAATTACATTCTATCCTATCATCAGCCCCTATCGTGCCTCAGCCACACATGTTTTTCTTTTCCTTCCGCTCATGAGCAGGCGTCAGTCGTGACCGCATGCACCCTCACGGCCTCCGCGCCTCCATCCGATGCCATCGGACACGCTCCTCCTGCCCCCCCTCGCCCACTCTTCGCCCTCGCTCCTGCGCCTCACTCTTGGCTGCTCTCTGGCGCTACGCTCTCTACCTTGCTGCTTGGGCTAGCTGTTTGCCTAGGCCGACGTTGACAGCTGCCTAGGAGATCAACAACTTAGGTCCCCGACCCTATCCGTTTCACAAAGCTAGAGATGGTTAGTATTAGTTCTATCCATTTCACAAAGCTAGAGATGGTTAGTATTAGTTCTATAGGTTTGACGCTGTAGTTTTTTATTTTCATTTCATCATATTTTCTTTGATATTTCTAATCTTCGATCAATGCAATTTGCAATATTCATATCATAGCAGTCTATCATCCTGACTGGACCCTCAGGGCTCAAAACTAAATTACTTCGACAAATTTAATTTGCTATAGTTATATATTAGGGAGAATTAGCTCTGAGACACTCCGAAAGGCCTAAATTGGCTGGTGGACACGTCCACTTTCAATATTTGCCAGAAGACACTATGGTTCGTATAATTGGGCCAATGGACATTGACTCTCATCTAATATTTTTATAAAATAGATATAAAAATCATATAAGTGCTAGAAAATTATATTATAAATTTTTCTACACTCTACATGATAAGAATTATAAACTAAAAATATTGTTTTGCGCTGAAATGATCATTTTGCCCCCACTTCATAAATAAACAATGATAATCATGGTTAATTTGCTTATATGATTGTAGGTCACTACAAATCTTGGGACAAATCATAGAATGCGTACATCAACAAATCTTGACAATGCTAAAAATATTAGCTCAAAATAATAAAGTTTATAGTGACATATTTAGCATGACTGAATTATAGATTTATCTCTTGTGGAGCTTAATTGATATACTAAACTTTGTTATTTTGATATGATATTTTTATGATAGACAAGATTTGGTAATGTATGCATTCTGTGATTTTGTCAGTATTTTTAATATATTACAAATAAATTAACTAATTAATCATGGTTATCTTTGTCTATTCATGAAGAGAGGCAAAATTATTATTTTAGTGCAAAATAATATTTTTAGTATGTAGTTCTTATCATGTAGAGTGTCGAAAAAATTATATTATAATTTTTTGGCACTTATATAATTTTATATCTATTTTATAAAAATATTGGATGAGGGTCGATGTTTATTGGCCCAATTACACGAAATCATAGTGTCTTATGGCAAATATTGAAAGTGGATGTGTGCACCGGCCAATTTAGGCCTTTCGGAATGTCTCAGAGCCAATTCTCCCTATATATTATTGTTGTAATTTGTGGTTGTAAAATTAAATTATTGAAGATTTAATTGAATCTGCTAGATATTCATAATTTGAGTTTTTGTTAATTAAACTTGCTATTGAGACAGATATAAAAAAGAAAATTATGGATCGAACGAGGTAGTACGGTACAGTCACCCTCCAATGCTAATCCAATCGACCACCACCACACGCTTGAGCCCTGCACCGTCGTCTCCTGTGTGTCCTGCCCTCTCTCTGACTACCCCATGCCGCCATGCGCAGCCACCGTCACCACCTTTTTGTAAGGTACTAGCACGTACCATAACAGATTTGTCAAAACTGAGTTAACGTAAGTGGTGTACTCTATTGTACATTTCTATATGAACTGTCATTTAATAGGGTCACTAGTGTCTGACCAGGTACTAATCATGGATAGGGTGGATCGAGCGGTGAGACGAGTGAGACGGGTGAGACGGGTGAGCCCCATAAGTCCTTCCTAGAAATGTTTGTCATAGATACACACTAAGGGAGGACCGAAGTTGTCTGGAGGTTGAAGAAATCTCCCTAATATGTTTTCTGAATCTGCCACAAATCATGGGTCACCTATACCACTGCCTAACAAATATGAACAATATATGTGTGTGTGCATATATGATATATATACTAATCTCTCCATTCCAAACCATAACCCCATTCTGACTTTTCTAGATTTTTTGACAAATATTCTGTTTTTATAAAGATTATTTTTAATATATCTAGATATTATGTACATCTAGGGACTAGGTGCATAGCAAAAGTAATATAATTGTGTACATGCATGTTATTACATCACCGATATTTTATCATATGTGCTTTATCTCTATTTCGTTCTTGATAATAAGTAGCTCAAATACGGTCAATCCCTAATTGGCTACGTGCTAGTACTTTTGGTACGGAATGCACTACCTTTTTCGTAATAGCAATGAGAGTAGCTTAGTTGTCTTCTTCTTTGATGCAAACGGCTTCCTCTCCCTCGTCCTCTTTCTCTCCGGCACCCCTCCTCCTCTTTGCTGACCCTTGCCCCCGTCGTTGCCCTTCTCTCGGCGCTTCAGGCACGCTAGGGTTTTGCCAAAGCTCCACGACTTGGTGAAGCTCTAGCGTGACAACCGTCTTCCTCTCACCTCCCCGCCAGAGCTCCCGCACCCTGACTGGGTCTAGCCGGCTCCACCACCACCAACGTCCCTAATTGTCCTCCGGCTATCTTCACCGCCTGACCAGCCTTCCTCCTCACAAATCTCCCCTTTCTAAGCCTGCCAGAGTTGCAGAAGATTACAGGGAGAGCTCACCATAACCCTAATGATGATGATGATGAGAAGGAGGAGGAGGAAGCCTACCTTGCCGGATCCATCTAAAGCCCCTGCCCATTACTCAGTGGACGTGGTGGGGTGCGGAGAAGAGCTCTACGTCGGAACCCACTGTCGTTGTCAGAGAGGAAAGAGGGAGGAGCACCAAGGCATGGGGAGGGAGATGAGCGTGTGCGCGTCAAGAGGAGGAGGAGGAGCATGCACGTGGGCGACTTAAAAAATGGGCAGTTGTTTTCAAGTCTTTAGCCTCTACCCTTATAATAAATAATAAGTACAGATGATTTTTAGTTATTTTTGTAAGATTTGTCCACCTAGCTCAGTTCTTCGAAGACACTCACAGGGGTATTATGTGCGTGCCTGTATTCATAGGCATGAGTGTTCGATCTTGTATGTAAGCATCTACGTCTGTAACTAAATCTCGCAAAAAAATAGTGATCAAAATTCTATGGTTAGCGAGATGGTTTCAGACCTCAAGAACGAATATAGAAGTCTTTTGTAGGTCAAATACCAGCCCTACAAAGTTATACTCCGTTCGTCCGTCCCTCGGCATCACTTGGAAACAAATGTTTGGTGTGAGAGGAGGGCCTAACCCACTGTTCCCGGCCTAACAAACTCAACACGCACAGTTAATTAGCTATTCTCTAATTCGAAAATGTGACGCTGACCACCACAGGCCAATTCTAGTAAGGAGATTGCTATGGATTCTTTTATGATTTATTTGGTCAAAACAGAACTAAATCAAAAGTATTAGATCCAAATAGTTCGTATAACAAAGAAAAATGCAACGAACAAGAGTCCCTATACCCAAGTCTAGTACAGATAATAAAGATAAGGCAAGTACTAAGGGGACTTTTGGTACAAGAGGCAAGTACTGATAAGCCAAGCACAACAGTGGATCCTATTTCAAATAATAGAAATGAATTAACCCACCATTTTCTGACTTCTCAGTGTTCTATTTGGTTTGGCAAAGGAAATGAATTTATTCATTACGAGCTTATTTTTCACGGTCATTTATTTCACCAAATTTCATAGGATGGATGCATCATCATGGTAGTAAAGCTAAACCCGAGGCTAATTAAAAACCTCTGATTAATTCCTGGGCACAAGACGGGGCCGGAGCGGCTTCTTCATGACTGTGGTGAACTCGGGCTTCTCAGCCAAGTCTGCCTCGTCGCCGGGCACCTCCTCCCACTTGAACTCCTTGACCATGTTGGCCACGAAGTACTCCAGGTGCAGCATGCCGATGCTCATCCCGGCGCAGATCCTCCGGCCAACACCGAAGGGCATCATCCTGATCCCCTTGGTACCCGTCACGTCCACGCCCGCGCCGTCGCCGCCTTCCAAGAACCGCTCAGGCACGAACTCCGTCGGCTTGTCCCACTCCTTCTCATCCCTGCCCATCTCGGCCACCATGAAGTTCACCGTCGCGCCCTTGGGGATCAGGTACCCGCCGACGTCCATGTCCTCGGCGGCCTTATGCGGCAGCACGAAGTGCCCCGGCGGGTGCTTGCGCAGGCCTTCGAGGACCACAGCCTTCAGGTAGGGCATGTCGTGGATGGCGTCCTCCAATACCTCACCGTCGTCTCCGCCACCGCACCTGGCCTTGATCTCGTCGTAGAGCTTCTCCTGGACGGCCGGGTTCTTCACCAGCTCGGCCATGATCCACTGAAGCCCGGTGGACGTAGTGTCGGCCCGGCGCCGAGGAACTCGGAGCAGAGCGTGACGATCTCGTCGTCGGTGAGCCGGCGGTTGCCCTCCTCTGGGAGCGTGATGTCGAGCAGGGTGTCCACGTACGAGTGGTGGAGTGTTGCTTGCCTCGCCGTCGCCGTCGGCGGATGACCTTCCTTGACCTGCCTCTTGTACTCCCGGCGGGCATTGATCAGCGGCACGAAGAGCTCCATCTGGCGCCGCCGCAGGCGGTGCCCGTCTCGGAGTCGGCCGCGGAATAGGCGCTTCGTGACGGATGGGAAGAACGAGAAGACGCTCAGCTTTCTCGAGATGTAGAGGAGCCAGGCATGCTCGGCGTCCCCGATGGCGCGCACCGCGGGCTCGTCGAGGCGCTCGCCGAAGCACATGAGCACGAGGAGGCAGAACATGCTGTACTGGAACGCCTCCACGACATTGCTGGGGGCGGCGTGGCCGCCGTCGTCGTCCCCGGCCTCCCGGCGCAGCTTCTCCACGAGGACGCGGCGGACCCACGCGCGCGCCGGCGCGAACAGCCGCACGCGGGACGGGTGTGCAGCGTCTCGGAGACGAGGTTGCGGCGCAGGAGGCGCCACACGGGCCCGTAGCTGGTGCGGGAGATGATGTTGTCGCTGACGCCAAGGACGCTCGTGGCGCCCCGGGGACGGTCGGCCAGCGCGGTGCCGGCGCCCACGAGCGCGGCGTGCGCGAGGTGCCGGTCCGCCACGAAGATGCTGAGCCGCGAGCCGATGCGGAGCGTGACGACGGGGCCGTACTGCTTCAAGAGCCGCAGGAGGAGGCTCGAGGTCAGCGGCCGAGTGACGCAGCCACAGGAGATTGCCCAACATAGGTACGGCCGGCGGGCCGGGTGGCAAGCGGCGGCTCCTGCCGTTCCGGAGCAGAACGAAGAGTGGGATGACGACGGCGCCAGCGAGGAGGAGCCAGCTGGTCTCCATGGCGATAGCTCGTGTCGCTACTCGCTAGCTGCTTAGCTTGCTGCGATGAGAGAAGAAGATGGCATGAACATTTCCATGCTCTGCTCCTTTTATAGACCCCGCGCCCGTGGGCAATCCTGTCGACGTCGACGCTATAGCTGTGGACTTGATCGGATAAGCGCAAGGTGCCCGTTGACGTGAGGACGGCACTAGTTCAACTGTAGAAGGTTCCATTCTGCATAAGATATACCTGATGTCTGATGAAGTTCTAGGTCCTGTTCGCTTGAACTTACCGGTCGACTTGTTAGTCGTACTTTGATTCATTCTCTTTTATAGAATATTACTGAAACAGATGAAAAAACCGTGAATAAGTTGTGAAGTGTGGTTTAAGTGCTCCAAGTTTGTATTGAAGGCTATACTCATTCATTTATGAATGTTGAGGACCACGATATTTTTCCTTAATCTTTGTTTTCTTGATCACACAAAATGTTTGTACATCTTTATATTTTAAGATAAAGAAAATGTTCAATACATCATGTCTTAGCGACTCTCTAAGGAGCAATAAAGTTATTTCTCAATCTAAACAATCATTATTATTGCAAGCATCCTTTGTTTCTATTTTGGCGCTCGAAGATCTCAAGAAATTTCAGGCGACATTGTTTTTTATGGGTGCATCAGAGAGTATATGGACGACAACTAGGAGAGGTTTAAAGCTTTTTAGCCCTACTAGAATCCTGATTGTGTGTTCGCAGAGCAAGATGTCACGGTCCTTGCCAATTCACTCACTAT
Source organism: Coix lacryma-jobi var. lacryma-jobi (assembly GCA_009763385.1). Taxonomy (NCBI): domain Eukaryota; kingdom Viridiplantae; phylum Streptophyta; class Magnoliopsida; order Poales; family Poaceae; genus Coix; species Coix lacryma-jobi. The sequence goes on from VDCT01000877.1 coordinate 20,576, forward strand.
ATTGATTGATTTCACGAAATCTAGGTACAGATCGAACAGAGGAAGAGGCTACGAAATGGTTACAATCGTGTTAAAACCTGTCTCCTTGGATTGGTTACGAGGGATTTATATTCCAGTTGCATAGGCCCAGCAGCACTACGCTATGGATGGCGGCCCAACACGATCTTCACGAAGGCCTCCCTGTCTTCTTCACGTGGCGCATGACACAATATAATGATATTGTTTACGAAGTTTCTCAAAGTTAAGAGGATTATTAGTTTTTTGAAACCTAAGTTCTTTTAACACAACTCCTATTGCACAGTCATCTGAAATTTATGTTTGCTTCAGGCGATGCCTTGTTTATGTTTGCTTCAGGCGATGCCTTGTTCCATGCGCTCTGTTGGTTGTTTTCAGTTTCGTGCGTCGTGGTTGGTTCCTATTGGGTCGAACATGATCTATTAGAGATTGCACCTACTAAGGGCGTCCCCAGTGGACTAGCTCGGAGCTAGCTGATGTTGGATTTCTCATTACTTGGATGAGTGAGAAAGAAAAAAACCTCCTCGCTAGCGTCGAGTTTCTAGCTAGACTATTTGTGGATTCCAAAGCATAAGCTGGCCTACTATCTTCCTTTACGCCCCGCTGCTCGCTTTGTTCTGGTGTTGGACGCCTGCGACTAGCTGATTGGAAGGCTACGAGAGATTGTTTACTAGTAAAATAAAGCTGGTCAGTGGGTCCACTTTCTTGAATGTCGTGAACTGTTGGACAAGAGAGTTTGGTTGCTGCTGCTTGAGCCTACGTGTCTAAACTCTTAGCTAGATGTTGACTCTTGTCATTGAGGACGCCCTAAGGACGTCCACAATGGATGTTCAAGCGCTAGCTCGGAAGAATGCGTAACTAATGACACTGGTTATCTATCAAAATTAAAGGAAATAAAAATATGAAAAGGGTATGAATTCAATCACCAATAAAGGTTTAGAGTTTTAATTGACATATTCCACGAGTTTTGGTGAATTGTGATTCTGCAGGGACTAAACAGGAAAACCAGCACTGATTACTTCTCCTATAAGGAAACCGACGGAAGATTACGGAATCAGCACGTCAGGAATACTCCAGAAGACTCTAGAGAACACCTGAAGACTCCACGAGGCGGGGCAGCCCGAGACCCCGATAGGTGGGACCGACCGGTCAGGTGGGCCCACCAGTCGGTTGGGTCCCGGGCCCCCACGCCTTCCCCTTCTAGAACCTTCCTCTACCGTCTTTGAGGATCCATCTCAGCCCTACGTGAAGTCGGTTTGATCTAACAGCCACGGTTGATCCCTTAGGGCTATATATATAGGCCCCCAGGCCCCAGGAAAGAACAAATCTCTCTTCAGAAAGTCTACGCCTCATTTAGAAACCCTAGAAGAAGACTTCAAGAGCCAACTTTCAAGTAGAATACTAGTTACCCCTCTAGTTTAGGTTTAGAACCTAGTCTTATGTTAGAACTAGAAGAGAGAGAGGAAGAGATCAAGAAGGAGCTCCGACCTATCGGATCAACTTCTTCATCTTGTACCTGCGGATTCAAGTTCATCTTCAATTTGCTTCAGCGATTGTTTCGGTAATCAACGTGTATATTTAAGTTTGAGCCATTGTTCTTATTATTCTTAAGGTTTATGACTCTCTTTTGAGTACTTTAATTCTAGTTGCGCTAGAGTTAGAGTAGTTGGATAGTGTAAGCGTGGTGCTTAGACTTGATAGCTCATAAATGTCTCCTATAACGCCGGTAGTAGTGGTTGTTCGCCGCAAGGGTGACTCTTATAGCCTTGTTGATTTTCTATAGTCCACTTACGCGTGTGTAGACTCGGTAGGATTATACATTTGCATAAAATACTCATACTCTGTTTGTGACCTTTCATGGCAACTTCCCCATTAAGAATAATATAAACATATCACTCTTAAATTGGAATTAGACAGCCTTAGTGATCCCCTCTAAACTTCTAGATTCTCCGTCCTTCTTAGCTACTCAGGGGTTAGACTTTAAGACTTAACACTATCCGTTCCTTTGGGTTCGATATTAAAACTGGGTTACTCCGGTGAAGTGCTACATCAGTAGATTTTATTTGTGCGCTTACGGATAAAGTAGAGTGTGCATTAATTTATACCAACAAGCATTTCTGGCGCCGTTGCCGGGGAACGGTAGATCATCTTAAGTCTTAGTTTAACCTTGTAATATACTTTTATCTTTTTCTTTTTGTCCCAGTCTTTTTATTATTTTTGTGTTCATTCTTATGAATGTTGTTTTGAATTCCACTCTTATCTGTACTACCCCATGAGCGCAAGCTATAACCAGTAGAATCCTTACACCCTATCATAACATATGGTTATTAGCTATGCCTACCTTTCCGCTGCACTGAGCATAGAAATATAATTGTGAAAATATTGCTTCGGGTATTTTGTCAGTAACCTTCCCAGGTCTGGAGCAGAAAAGAACGAAGGAACAACAAATGCAAGGTATGACCAACCAATCACCATGTAACATTGAATTACATTCATCCAATCTTGATTCTTTGAAAAATCCAAGCTTGGGGAATAGACTTTCTAAGAGCATCTCTTGCCATGTTGCTATATTGGTTATCCCTACCTTTAAGATATGCTCATATACTAATCATCACCATCTGAATAAATCTCTATAATACTTTCATGCTACTCTCATTCGCTATATTATATGTTTAGGTTGGAGTACTTTCATACATCTCTTAAATTAAGCATGGTAGCTAGTTTAGGAGTGGTGATCTTGCTTTCAAAGTCTTTTAATTTAAGCAATTAAGTTAAAATGTCTTCCTAGATCAAATTAGACGTGGTGTCTAGGTTGATTTTTGAGCCGATAGTATGCTATAATGGATGTTGGATATTTTGTTGGACTAACCCCTGCAGGGAAACTTTCAATATCAATTGGGAAAGTCCGGAGATGAACTCACACTGGAGATGAAGCAAGGCGTACAATGAACTTGAACAACTCTTGCACAATGAAGACTCAGCTCATTCATCATGGATGAAAGAACTGTGAGTATCAAAGTTTATTTATTTTGTCTTCTACTGCAAGTTATCTTTTGCCTTGAATCATGTTAAAGTGCAACCAACACATAAAATACTAGTCTATGCTAAAATAATCCTAAAAACATCTTTTTATTAACATAGATTCAAAATACATAAGTTATGGATAACAACCCATGCTTCAAATTCTTCTAATCCTTCGGGTATATATCCACTAACGTTATGCAGGAGAGAGATTTTGTTCATCCATGTTTGGTCTAAACATTGAAGATCCAAAACCCAAACCATAGACACACAAACCTACTCTCAGATCACAAATGGTGCTAGCCTAGCTTTGAGTCTTGCTTGGGCGCTGATGACAAACATGATGCAACTTACCTCGTATGAGACAACCTCTGCCTGCAATCATCATTGTCCAAGACATCAAGACAAGAAGTGGGAAGTTATCCTCTTTTCTAATCAAGAGCTAGCTTGGGAGACAAGATGGTACCACTAAACAATAACAAGATCTACAAATCCAAAACATGAACATATTGTTGGGAATCCATCTACATCACAAGCCAGCTTGGGAGAGACAATTCCGTTGTCTAGATGTGTTCACAATCAAAGGGGAAGGAGAAAACCAGCTTCAAGACATATTGATCTCCTACCTATCACTTTGATCAGTACAAACCACTAGATGTTGTCCCAGTCGAGAAGAAGAATATGATCCATCACTCATTCTTGGAAGATCGTTCTTGAACACCATCAATGTTATCATCTTTGCTGAACCTGGAGAAGTCAACTTTTGGATGTTTCGCTGCATCTTCAACATCTACATCACTTATGAGCAGCCAAAGAGAACCAAGAGAAGACGTCGAAGGGAGAACCAACTGCCAAGAATTGAGGAGGGCATCATGAAGGATGAAGCCACAACACCACAAGAGTTAGAAGATGAAGAGATAGTACCTGAGCCAGCAAATCAAGAAGCACAGCTGATAAGATCTCCATCATCTAGACACTGTTGAGAGGACAAGTCTCAGTTGTGACATTACAAGACAAAAGACTCTCATGGAGGCACTCGAGTAGCAGCTCTAAATTCAAGTCTCTTGCCAACCCAATGATTAAAGGAAAACAAGAAAGGTTGACAAGAGAAGAATGCAGAACTGTCCCTACATCCTCATAGTATAGAATTAATACAAGAAAGAGAGAGGATCCTAGTCAGCATACTCGAGGAACAATGCGCCTTCACTAATAAGTCGACACAAGAGAAGGAAGGTCGATACCTCTAAAGATGATTCCACTATGATCTTCCTCCTCCCAAGCACAATGTGAGACAAGCAAGAGAAGACAAGCCAGCTAGACAAGAGAAGCTTCACAAGGTGGTTCGACACATCACTCTTCAATGACAAAGTAACATTTCAAGGTAAGTGACCATCACTTGAAAAGCTTCTTCTTGATTCTAGTATGAACATAAATAAAGAACTAAACATGTTTAAGTTGTACCTCACTTGATCCAACCTAATCAACTCAACATGTTCGGTCCTTTGATCTTTGTTCCTAGCTTTGCTCTCTTGAATCTCACTATCTTAACTAAATGAGCTAAAATGTTATGCATCTAACCTTTGGAAGATGATATATCTCAATCATAAAAAGATCGACACATTATGCATAGATTATCCTTCCTTGGTTAAGTAATTTGATCTGTTAAATATTTTAAGATGCTACTTTCATCCTCTGATTCTATCACTCATGTTAAGATCGAATACATAAACAACAAGTTTGTCTTGTGCAATGTGCCTAAGGTTAGGGGAGAATAAACAAAACTTTTGGTTTGTTGGTTTTTTTCCACCAACAGAGCACATGCACTTGATCTCTACCTTGTCTTTATGGGCAGGACACACTCTTGAGAAAAATATGGAGAAGTTTGTCACTCCCAAATTCTACAGAGTGAAGGTCCTAGATCTACAAGAACATGCACACTGAGCAAGATGCTGCCAGCGTCCACAATTAACGCTTCACTTCAAACTGCTGGACGAACAAATGACATGAGTGACACCATATCAAGAGGCATAAACAAGAAGGAATGATGGAAGATGTCATAGTCAGAATTAGAGGTCATGAAGTCCCCACAGACTTCTTGATCCTCGACATGAGAAGACGGTGATGTCCACCTCATCCTAGGAAGACCATTCCTCTACGCTACAAGAACAATCATTTACAAGAGGAAATCCATTTTCACTTTCTTGGAGAAAAGGCACGATGCAACTTCATCAACTAAATGCCTAATTGTCGACGTTTGTTAACGCAAATAAGAATATGAAAGATTCCGCAAGCGCACAAAACACCATCGTAGCATTTTACCGGGAGTATTCCAGGATCGTTATTTATATTTTACCACAGGGAAGCAAGGGTCAAGAATCTGATAAATCACTATCATGCATCTACTAACTCAGAGTACTAATTAGACTAGAACAGGAGTGAATGATATATGATATATATAATAATGAAAACACATCAAAGAGAATTCATGATAAATGTATCGATAACTATAGTGGGAGGACAACGGGAGAGATCAAGTTTCCTATGTTCTTCTCTATTACTTGGGTTCTAAGGTAACAAAGATGAAAAGATATAGCAGTCATAAACATTGGCACTTTGGAGCAGCAGGTCCTTTCCAACTCTCGAAGAAGACTGAGAAAAAGGTAGTTGGGAGAAGGCTTCCAAAAGCTCTAAGAAACATCAATCCGAACGTGGTGGACTACAAAGGCCTAACAGAGCTGTCACTCCTGGGGCTACCACAACTATTCCGTGGGATTGAGCGCAACCTCAGGTAACCTATAGACTAAACACCATGTCTAATCTATCGATTACTACTCTAATTACCTAGGATAACTAGAGCACTCAATACGAACAAAGATCCCATGCCAAGATATAACAACTATACTAATCATATAATAAAGTAAATAAAGATAAAAAAAGATAAATATATTTAAAACATAAGTCTTACAAAGAAAAGATACAAAGACATACCAAAACTTTGAAGACTCCTCCGGAACCGGAGCGCAGCTCCGCTCTCCCTAACTCCCGACTAGAGCTAAGCTATTACATTAGAAAATCTAAACCTAATTACATAGAGAAGAGAGGTTATCCATTCGAGGGACGCCTCTACAACTCCATGATGATATGTTGCCTCAGGGGGGTCCTGGGTTTATTATATAGGGGCTCCTGGCCTCCCCTCCACCTTGGGCAAGCGATGTGGGACTAAATCCTTCGCCATATGCACATGGGCCTTAATGGGACAAAACGCGTCGAAGAGGTCGGTTGGAGTGCGTCACGCGAAGGGGGGCGAGTTTGGGCCCAGTACCAGACCGGTCGGTCCAAGAGGGAGACCGGTCGGTCTGCCCCTATGACAAGTGGGCCCTGCCTTCCGTGGGTCGCCTTCTCATGTCTTCTGGAATGTTCTGGAATGTTCTAGAATCTTCCAAGTCGTATCCATCGAGGACTCTCTCGTCAGGACTCCAAATGTAGCAAACCATATGTCTGTTTCGATCGTCTCGACGAGCTCTTCGCAATGGTGTGCTCTATTTCATCACTTGAGATACTTTTATATGGTGAAATATTGATAATCCTGCAAAACAAGTGAGAGCACCAAAACTTGTGGAACTTGTTAGTTTCAACCCTACAACTATGCTTTGTGATTCATTTAGTGTCATTTCATGCAATAGTTGATGGTTAATTATGAGCAATAGTTAGCGTCAACAAGGTCCCCAAGCTTACCCTTTGCTAGTCCTGCAAAGGCCAATCTCAACAATGGATCAGGAGTTGCTGCAATATCTTCACTTCCAACAAGTACACATGTATTCAAATAGAAGTTCGCATATGGAATAGGAAAAAGTATCATATTATTCATCATGGGCTTAGTACTTTACCTTGAATCTTGAGTAATTGAAGATAGAACGATCAAATCAAGCACTATGTCTCTAGCTCTTTTACTTCACCATTATCCCGGAGTTTTTTTTATGAATTTTCAAAAAGCTTAAGAACATATGTGTCAAATTAAACAATGGATACAAAGAGAAAGTAAACCACACCATTGAATCGAGAAGTGCATGTGTATGGAAAATGGAGGCGGATGCTCTTTTGAATATATCACTCTCTTCTGTGGCTATCAGGCTAATTCTACTGACGGGCACGTGCCCTTTTTTCTGTTTTTTTTTTATATTCTCTTTTTTTCTCTTTTTTTCTTTCTTTCTTTTTTCGAGGTTCCGGACACTTGTCCCTTTTTATTTCCTCGCGATCTATTTTTGAGGTTTCGGACACTTGTCCCTTTTTATTTCCTCGGTTTTTTTCAATAGCCATATGCTTCCAAAAAAACTTTTGAGAGGATAAGAATAGATAATCATGAGCATTTATGCGGAAGATGGATGAAATGTGTAAGTGATCTCAATTCAATAGCATGATAACTTCTCATAGGGCCAACAAAGCTTAATTTAACTCAATACAATTATTAGTCATATTAATATTGAGAAATCTCCGGAACTCTAGTGTTGTTTAGAACAAGATAATAGTAGCTCAGATCATCACATCATATCTGTCAATTACCTAGACTCTGGATCAAGCATTTACTACCCATATATTTAATTTCATTTTTCAGCATCATTATTAATCAGGAGAACTCATGCTTTGAAGGCTAGGTACTTGAAAAGAAATTAGATAGAACAACTATTCATCATTTCCATGTAAAAGATTAGAGAGAGAGTTCTTCTTTTATTATCAACTTTTTAAAACAAACTTAACACACTATTTATTTAATCTAACACACACTTATTATAAATAACTAAGATAGTGAATAAGACATACCTGGATTACGAAGATAACGGGGTTGGTCTTCCCCAAGCCGGTTCCCTCAGTAGCGTTGAGCCTTCATGTGCTCATATATTTTTTTCTTTTAATTAATGGTGAGCCTTCATGTGCCCACATTTTTTTCATTTTATTTTATTTACGTATAGAAAGAAAACTTAAGACGATAAGGATACTTACTTGGATACACGGGGGTGCTTTCCCCAAGCTGAATGCTGATGTAGTCGTTCAATCTTGCCATGTAGCGGACTGGCGGTGGAAATGTGTTTCCTCTGTCGGAGCTTTGATTGATGTTGATGTTTGTTGAAATAGTGCTCCAACAGTGAATGGAACATCCACTTGCTTATCAGCTTTCTTGGTCTTTCAGATCCTATGAAACTCAAATAGACAACAAAACTTGTGGAACAAATTAAGCGTTAGTGGTTGGCCACTTAAGCCTTAGTTGTCTAGAATTTCAGTTTGATCTCTTTCTCAATATTTTGTATTTTATTTTTTCGATGCAAGAGAAAATGCACAGGATGAATGCATGCATATTTATTTTTATTATTTTTATGCCACCACGATGAACATTCATGTGGGTTTTTACACACCATAGAATTATTCACATGGGCTTCATAGTTTACGATGTAGTGTAATAAATGCAAATTTTTATTTTCCTTTCTAATGCAATGTAGAAATTAAAATGTTTGTGAATTAAATATGATGATGCAATGATTAAATATGATGATGCAATAAATAACTGAGAATTAAATATGAGAAATATGCAGGAAAATAAATATGAGGATAACTACCAATTTTTACCTTTTGGCGAAGGTTCGGATATTTAGGTCCGACGAACCGGACCTTCCCTTGGTTCAGACCTCCCAAGGTATGTCAGACGTTTGGAAAGATGTTATTGATTGTACCTCTGAGGTGCAGACTTTTTCTTCCTTGGTCTGAGTCTTCACTTCCTGTGGTTCACTGTCTTGAGGTTTTCCTTCTTTCTTTTCTGGGACAGTGTTGATAGCTTCTTCTTCGTGATTGGCCTCTCTATTGTTGATAGTTTGTCTTCTTTGGTATTGAGAGCGGCGTCTTTCACTTCTGTTCTTCTTAGGTGCTTCATTGGGCATGTAGCTGATGAAGTTGCATCGTGCTTTTCTCTAGGAAAGTGAAAAATGAATTTTCTCTTGTAGATGATTGTACTTGTAGCATAGAGGAATGGTCTTCCTTGGATGAGGTGGGCATCATCGTCTTCTCATGTCGAGGATCAAGAAGTCTATGGGGACTTCATGACCTCTAATTCTGACTACGATGTCTTCCATCATTCCTTCTTGTTTATACCTCTTGATATGGTGTCACTCATGTTATTTGTTCGTCCAGTAGTTTGAAATGAAGCGTTAATTGTGGACGCTGCTGGCAGCATCTTGCTCAGTGTGCATGTTCTTGTAGATCCAGGACCTTCACTCTGTAGAATTTGGGAGTGACAAACTTCTCCATGTTTTGCTCAAGAGTGTGTCCTGCTCATAAAGACAAGGTAGAGATCAAGTGCATGGGCTCTGTTGGTGGAAAAACACCAACAAAACCAAAGTTTTGTTCATTCCTCTCTAAACTTAGGCACATCGAACAAGATGAACTTGTTATTTATGTGTTCTATTCAATCTTAACATGAGTGATAGAATCAAAAGATGAGCATGAAAGTAGCATCATAAAATATTTAACATATCAGATTACTTAACCCAAGGAAGGATAATCTATACATAATGTGTTGATGATTGTGATATATCATCTTCCAAAGGTTGGATGCACAACATTTTAGCTCATTTAATTAAGATAGTGAGATTCAAGAGAGTAAAGCTAAGAACAAAGAGTAAAGAACTGAACATGTTGAGTTGATTAGGTTGGATCATGTGAGGTGCAACTTTAAACATGTTGGTTCTTTATGTATGCACACACCAGAAACAAGGAGAAGCTTTTAAAGTGATGGTCACTTACCTTGAAATGATACTTGATCATTGAAGAGTGATTGCGTCGAACCACCTTGTGGAAGCTTCTCTTGTCTAACTGGTTGTTGTTCATGACTAGCTTGTCTTCTCTTGCCAATCTCACAGTGGGCCAGCTGAGTCTTGTTCTCAACAGGTCCAGACGATGGAGACTTTGTTAACTATTCTCTTGATTTTTAGGCTTGGGTACTATCTCTCCATCTTTGAATTCTTGCAGTGCAGTGGCTTCATCCTTCATGATGTCCCCCTCAATTCTGGTAGTCGGTCTTTTGTGTTGGTTGAGTCAACGTCTTCTCTTGGTTTCCTTCGGTTGCTCTAAATGGTGTATTTGTTAAAGAAGCAGCGACCCTTTTGATCGAAGATCCAAAAGTGGACGTCTCAAGGTTCGACATAGATGACAATGATCCTCCAAGAATGAGTGATGGATCATTTTTCTTCTTCTTTATTGGGGTAGTGTCTAGCGGCTTGTACTGATCAAAGTGATGAGTAGGAGATCAAAGTGTCTTGAAGCTGGATTTCTCCTTCCTACCCTTGATCGTGAAGCAGATCTGGACAACAGAATTGTGTCTCCCCCAAGCTGGCTTGTGATGTAGGTGGATGCCCAAATTTCTTCAACAATGTGTTCATGAGTTGAAACTGTAGACCTTGTTGTTGTTGAAGTTGATCCACCTCATCCCTCAAACTAGCTCTTGTGTTGCAATGATTAGAAGTGAGGAGAACTTCCACTGTTTGTCTTCATAGTGAACCATCAACAAACTTCCTTCGGATGACTCACAGATGTTATAATGTAATGGCATATCGTCACCCTGATATTTGTTGTTGGTGTCGGTGTTGATGCCTTCGACAATTATGAGTGTAGGCATAGATTGACCCTTACGGGGTGAGTTGCATCCTATTCGTCATCAGAGTCCTGGCTTAGTCCTTGGGTGGCTCAAAGCTTGGTTGCCTTCGACATCACTAGTGACTTGTCCGATGATGAGTTTTGTCTATCCATGGGTTGGGTTTTGGATCTTAAGTGCACACTATGAACAAGCAAATTTCATCTCCTACAAAATGTTAGTGGACATATACCCGAAGGATTGTGCTAATTTGAAACATGGGTTGTTATCCACAACTATGTGTTATTCATCCATGCTAATGAAAAGATAATTTTAAGATTACTTTAGCATAGACTAGCGTTTTATATGTTGGCTACATTTTAACATGGTTCAGGCAAAAGATAACTTGCAGTAGAAGATAAATTGAAATAAACTTTAATACTCACAGTTCTTTCATCCATGATGAATGAGCTGAGTCTTCATTATGCACTTCACCGTATGCCTTGCTTCATCTCTGATGTGAATTCATCTCAGGACTTTCCCAAAGTGTATTTAGAGTTCTCTGCAGGGGTTAGTCTATCAAAATTCCAATGTCTACACTAGCAATTTTTAGTTCAATAATCAAACTAGACTCCATGTCTAATTGGATTAAGGAAGACATTTTAACCTAAGCACCATGCTTAATTTAAAATCCTTTGAAAGTACTCTCGAAAAGCACAACCAAACCAAAGCATACTATAGCAAACACAAGTAGAATGAGAGCATAAAAGAGATTTATTCAAAAAGAGATGATAGAGTATGATCACAGTGAGGAATATATTTTTTTCTGTTTTTAGTTGCGGATGACATGAATGCATATAAGGAACTAAACATGATGTGGATTTGATAAAAGAAAACCTAAACTAAACAGAATGGATGCAAGGATGATACAAATAAACATGCAGTGGTATGAAATAAATTTAAAAGATAACTACTCATAAAGTTTTAAAGTCCATGAGCAAGACTGTCTCACCTTGATCATACTTACCATGACTCACAACGGGGATCTGTGAGTGGCGCAACATATCCGTCACATGAGATGGGAGTTGAATTCTTGTGATGACGACCTTTTCTCCAATCTACACATGGTTAGAATAATATATATGTATACACAAACTGTGAGATGACAGGGTTCCAGGATTAATGATGGTTCTTGAATGTTCAGGTACCCTGGGTTCTTCAATCTTGTGGAAGCTTGCCATAAGGTCAAAATGGCATTTGATGTCCTGTCTATTCCACACTCAACAGAACAAGAGGTAATCCTACTAAAGCTAGTGGTACACTAAATTAGCAGACATCAAGATCATTATCAAAATCTTTACACCAATTGCTTCCCCGGCAACGGCGCCAAAAATGCTTGTTGACGTTTGTTAACGCAAATAAGAATATGAAAGATTCTGCAAGCGCACAGAACACCATCGTAGCATTTTACCGAGAGTATTCCAGGATCGTTATTTATATTTACCACAGGGAAGCAAGGGTCAAGAATCTGATAACTCACTATCATGCATCTACTAACTCAGAGTACTAATTAGACTAGAGTAGGAGTGAATGATATATGATATATATAATAATGAAAACACATCAAAGAGAATTCATGATAAATGTATAGATAACTATAGTGGGAGGACAACGGGAGAGATCAAGGTTCCTATGTTCTTCTCTATTACTTGGGTTCTAAGGTAACAAAGATGAAAAGATATAGCAGTCATAAACATTGGCACTTTGGAGCAGCAGGTCCTTTCCAACTCTCGAAGAAGACTAGGAAAAAGGTAGTTGGGACAAGGCTGCAAAAGCTCTACGAAACATCAATCCGAACGTGGTGGACTACAAAGACCTAACAGAGCTGTCACCCCTGGGGCTACCACAACTATTCCGTGGGATTGAGCGCAACCTCAGGTAACCTATAGACTAAACACCATATCTAATCTATCGATTACTACTCTAATTACTAGGATAACTAGAGCACTCAATACGAACAAAGATCCCATGCCAAGATATAACAACTATACTAATCATATAATAAAGCATAAAGTAAATAGAGAAGATAAATATATTTAAAGCATAAGTCTTACAAAGAAAAGATACAAAGACATACCAAAACTCTGAAGACTCCTCCGGAACCGGAGCGCAGCTCCGCTCTCCCTAACTCCCGACTAGAGCTAAGCTATTACATTAGAAAATCTAAACCTAATTACATAGAGAAGAGAGGTTATCCATTCGAGGGACGCCTCTACAACTCCATGATGATATGTTGCCTCAGGGGGGTCCTGGGTTTATTAATAGGGGCTCCTGGCTCCCCTCCACCTTGGGCAAGCGATGTGGGACTAAATCCTTCGCCATATGCACAGGGCCTTAATGGGCCAAAACGCGTCGAAGAGGTCGGTTGGAGTGCGTCACGCGAAGGGGGGCGAGTTTGGGCCCAGTACCAGACCGGTCGGTCCAAGAGGGAGACCGGTCGGTCTGCCCCTATGACAGGTGGGCCCGCCTTCCATGGGTCGCCTTCTCGTGTCTTCTGGAATGTTCTGGAATGTTCTAGAATCTTCCAAGTCGTATCCATCGAGGACTCTCTCGTCAGGACTCCAAATGTAGCAAACCATATATCCGTTTCGATCGTCTCGACGAGCTCTCGCAATGGTGTGTGTTTCATCACTTGAGATACTTTTATATGGTGAAATCTGATAATCCTGCAAAAACAAGTGAGAGCACCCAAAACTCGTGGAACTTGTTAGTTTCAAACCCTACAACTCTGCTTTGTGATTCATTTAGTGTCATTTCATGCAATAGTTGATGGTTAATTATGAGCAATAGTGAGCGTCAACACTAATGAAGCCCCAAGAAGAATAGAAGTGAATGACGGCCGCTCAAAAAAGCCAAGAGAAGACAGCTATCGAGAATAGAGAGGCCAATCATGAAGAAGAAGCTATCGACACTGTCCCAAAAAAGAAAGGAGAGAACCTCAAGACAGTGAACCATAGGAAGTGAAGACTCAGACCAAGAAAGTATGAGAGAGAAAATGTCTACACCTAAGAGGTACAATCAATAACAACTTTCCAAACGTCTGACAACCTGGGAGGTCTGAACCAAGGAAAGGTCGGTTCGTCGGACCTAAATATCTGAACCTTCGCCAAAAGGTAAAAAATCGGTAGTTATCTTATATTTACTTTGCTGCATATTTCTCATATTTAATCCATAACCATTTCTTGCATCATCATATTAAATCACAACACATTTTAATTGCATTACATTAGAAACAAAATAAAAATATTTTTACTGCATCATAAACCATAAAGCCCCATGTGAATAATTCTATGGCGTGTTAAAAACCCGCACGAATGTTCACTTTGGTGGCATAAAATAAATAATATAATAAAAAAAAATATGCATGTATTCATCCTGTGCATTTTTCTTGCATCATAAAATATAAAATACAAATATTTGAGAAAGAGATCTTACTGAAATTCTAGACAACTAAGGCTTGAGTGGCCAATCGCTAATGCTTAATCTGTTCCACAAGTTTTGTTGTCTATTTGAGTTTCACGGGATTTGAATAGCCAAGAAAGAGCACTGTTTCAATAACCATCAACATCAATCAAAGCTCTGATAGAGGAAGGACATATCCACTGCCAGTCTGCTATATTGCAAGATCGAACGACTACGTAACATTCAACTTGGGGAAGGCACCCCATGTATCCACGTAAGTATCTTATCCTCTTAAGTTTTTTATTTAATCAAATTAAAATTAAAAAAATAATAAAAATGTGAGCACATGAAGGTCACCTCAAAAGAAAAGAACAAAAATATGTGGGACATGAAATCTCCCCATTAATTAAAAAGACAAAAAATATGGGCACATGAAGGCTCAACACTATTAAGGGAACTAGCTGGGGACACACCCCATTCTCTTCGCGATTCAGGTATGTCTTTATTATTATTATATTACTACTACTACTACTATTATTAGCTTTTATATTATATCTTAAAGTGTGTTAGATTAAATAAATAAATAGTGTGTAGAAGTTGGATAAAGAAGAACCTTCTCTCTAATTCTTTTGCCTGGGAATGATGAATAGTGCTCTATCTCAATCTCTTTCAAGTACCTAGCCTTCAAAGCATGAGTTCTCATAATTAATAATGATGCCTTAAAATACAATTAAATGCATGGTTGACAAATACTTAATCTAAGGTCTAGGTAATTGGGATATGACATGTGATGAACGAAGCTGCCTATTATCTTGTTCTAAAAAACACTAGAGTTCCGAAGATTTCTAAATATAAACGTGACTAATAATTGCATTGAGTAAATTAAGCTTTGTTGACCCTATGAGTAGTTTATCATACCATTGAATTGAGATCACTTACACATTTCATCATCTTCCGCATAAATGCTCATAATTATCTGTTGCTACCCTCTCAGAAGTTTTGGAAGCATGTGGCTATTAAAAAAAGAGAGAAAGATCCCGAGAAAATAAAAGGGACAAGTGCCGAAACCTCAAAAAAGATAGATCCCGACGAAATAAAAAGGGACAAGTGTCCGGAACCTCGAAAAAATGTCAGAAAAATGGGCATGTGGCCCGATAGTAGAATTAGCCTAATAGTCATATGTCTTGATAAACAAAAGAGAGTGAATTATTCAAAGAGCATTCGACTTCCATTTTTCCATACACATGTACTTCTTTATTCAAAGGTTGGTTGACTTTCTCTTTGGATCATTGTTTAATTTGACAACATATGTATTAAAGCTTTTAAAAAAATTAATCAAAAACTTCGGGATAAAGGTGAGTGAAGGAACTAGAGACATAGTGCTTGATTGATCGTTCAATCTTTCGATTACTCAAGATCTAGGTAAAAAGTAATAAGCCCATGAAGAATAACATAATATATTTGGAGAATTTTTCCTTAACCGCAGGTATACGTGTTGGAAGTGAAGATATTGTAGCAACTCCTGATCCTTGTTAATATTGCTTTTGCTAAGGGACTAGCAAAAGGTAAGCTTGTGGGAGTTTTTGACACTGGTTATCTATCAAAATTAAGGTGATAAATAAATATGAAAATGGCATGAATTCAATCACCAATAAAGGTTTAGGGTTTTAATTGACAATATTCTACGAGTTTTGGTGAATTATGATTCTGTAAGGACCAAACAGGAAAACCAGTACTGATTACTTCTCCTAGAAGGAAACCGACGAAAGATTACGGAACCGACACGTCAGGAATACTCCAGAAGACTCTAGAGAACACCTGAAGACTCCACGAGGTGGGGCACCCCGAGACCCCGACAGGTGGAACCCACCGGTCAGGTGGGCCCACCGGTCGGTTGGGTCCCGGGCCCCCACACCTTCCCCTTCTGGAACCTTCCTCTACCGCCTTTGAGGATCCATCTAAGCCACGTGAAGTCGGTTTGATCTAACGGCCGCGGTTGATCCCTCAGGGCTATATATATAGGCCCCCAGGCCCCAGGGAAGAACAAGTCTCTCTTCAGAAAAGTCTACGCCTCATTCAGAAACCCTAGAAGAAGACTTCAAGAGCCAGATTTCAAGTAGAAGACTAGTTACCCCTCTAGTTTAGTTTAGAACCTAGTCTTATATTAGAACTAGAAGAGAGAGAGAGAGAGAGAGGAAGAGATCAAGAAGGAGCTCCGGTCTGTCGGATCAACTTCTTCATCTTGTACCTGCGGATTAAAGTTCATCTTCAATTTGCTTCAGGGATTGTTGGCGAACACTCCTGCACAACCCCCGCACAAATGCAGGGTAGGGCGAGGGTCGCCAACTGTCAAGCGGAAAGCGGAAGTTCAGGATAATTGAATGACACTGGTTCTCTTTCACTCTTTTCTCAACCACCAAGATCCCCGCTTTACACTATTCATCCCTTGGTATTTATAGGGAATACCAAGGGACACTGATCAATTTACAAAGGGGACAAGAAAGATTCCCTAGAGCTATACAACGGAAGGGTAGAATCGTACAAACACAGACAGTGCGAAAACCCTAACTCGTCTTCCTCCCCTCCGACCGTCGCCACCCGACTCGCGCGCCCCCTCGCGGGAACGCGGGGGTCAACCTCGTGCTTGCGGAGTCGTCGCTACGTTAGCGAAGGCCTGCATCAGCTTGTCGTCCATCAAGCCCTGTGTTTCTTGCCTGCCTGCGAAAGCCAGAAAATGACCCGAGGGTCGATCTAACGGCGAAGGTTAGAAAATGATCCGTGGGTTGAACAAAACGGGAAGGTTTTCACGAGGGTTGCTGAAAACGCGAGGGTTGTTTTCCGTGTCAGCCCGTGTGACGTCACTGCCGAGGGTCTCATCTCCCATCAGCCCCCCTATCCCACTCAGCTTGGATCAAAAATGATCTTTGGGCCCAAGCAGCGTCTTTTGTTGGGAAACGTAACGAGTCCCTTGGCAGCGACGCCCGCGGCTGCTTGTGGTCGGGCCGTCATCTTTGCCCTTGTTGTGTTGTAGTCCATTTCGTTTTTTGCGCCGTGGTGCCGAGTTTGTCGGATTCGGTAGCTACTCTTTTGCCTATAATAGATGGGGTTGGTGGGTTGTTTGAAATTTGAGCCTTCCTCTTGCTGTAGCCATCCTGCTGTTGTGCTTTTCTAGTTGCGAGGGTTGCTTGGCTTGTTGCGGAGGTTGATTGGCTTGTCATTTGAGCGAAGGTTTTGTGCTAGAGACATGGCTAGGTCCAAACAGACTGCTCACATCGCGTCTCCATCTACCATGGATGACGGGGTAACCTTTGAGTTTGGTCTTAGCCGGGTTTGTAACTCAGATCTGGCGTCCTATGTCAGGCGAGGCTGGATCGAGGATGGGAAGGCGAGGGCCAACGCTGGTGAGACTGTTCCCAAGCCGGATGCTGACGAGGTTTTTGTTTTTGAAGAGTTCTTTGAAGTTGGTCTGCATTTTCGGGTGAATTCCTTTGTGACCCTTGGTTCTCCAACGTTTTAACTTGAAGTTCCATCAGCTCACACCTTCATGCTTTACGAAGCTGTCTATTTTCGTGTGGGCTTGTCATTCTCAGGGTGTGGTTCCGCATGTCGAAGGTTTCATGCGAACTCACCGTGTCCATATGCAGCCATAGAAAATAACTGATGTCGAGGGTAACATTAGTTTTGGTCAGTTTGCGGTGTACACCTTCTGCCACCGGGCTGGCTTGGAGCTTCCTGTGCAAGCTCAGAAGAATAAATGGACGAGTGGATGGCAGGAGCACTGGTTTTACTATAAGCTTGGCGATGTTGCAGAGCTATGCGGCGAGCTTTCGCCCCTTGGGATGTGACAGCCGAGGCCTTGATGTCCGGAGAGGCGCATGCGGCTGTTGACTGCTTGCTCTCAGTGCGCTCGTGACCTGGTTGAGGAGCACTGTTGCACTAAGGTTTGGCCCCTTAGCCAGAAGCAGTCCTGGTTCAAGGTTGAGGATGACTCGACCTATGAGGTGAGGGGTTTAAAGAAACCAAAGTTGGATATAAACAAGATTTGGGAGAGTACACTTAAAAAGTTTCCCAATCAGAAAGGTGGCGTCGAGGCTGTTCTGAGACGGGTTCAACAAACGGTTGAAAATCTCGTTGGAAAACTTTCGACCCTGGAGGTTAAGGCCATTCATAGTGCGGTGGGAAGCGGTGGTCGGGTCAATAGGCTCTTTGATATGTTTGGAATTCCGTACCCTAATTGGCTGGCACCTTTGAGCGAAGATGCACCGAAGAAGAGGAAACGCTCATTCGGGAGGGAGAGGAAGGAAGGTGCTACGGTGTCGAAAAGGGGTCGTGGTCGGGCCGTGGTGGCGTTAGCGGTGGTCGTGTGAAAACATTGGCAACGAAGGTCGTTGTTGCTTCGGGCGTCGCCGACGATTCATCTTCTTTAGCCTTAGTGTCAGCTACGGGTGGCCGAGGTGCTGCTAGGGTCGGCTCCGTTACGAAAGGGCATGTGCCGCGTGTTGGCGGGATTGGAGCTCTCATTCACATTTCTGATGACGAAGCTGCTTCTAGCGAGGATGGGGGTAGTGAAAGAAAAACGCTGAGAAGGGGTCCAGCTCTGAGGTTAGCTCATCGGAAAGAGATTTCGAAACCTCCGAAAGCGATTCGGGATTGGTGGGGGAGTCCTCTGATGAAAACAAACGAGGGAAGAAGGTTTGCCTCGCCTTCTGCAGAGTTGATGGTCTCTGCTGATGCGGATGAGGTGCCTCGGAGCCTCGAGCCCGACAGCCCTGAGTATGGGTCGATACCCGAATTTGCTGGCTCGCATATTTGGGTGGATGGTTTTGATGCACCCGGTGATCTTGAAACTGAGCGGAATCCAGGCAAAAGGCCATATGGTGAAGCAAGTCGTTCGAGTCTCCCATATTTTGCGAAAAAGATTGGGGTTTCCTACCCGATGACGGAGCTGTTACAATCCAGAGATCTTCAGGCATGTCATTTGCAGTGTGCTCCGGAAGAAAGGCGTTTTCTTGGTCGTATTTTCGGTCGTGTTTGTGTGCCGGAGGCTGAGCTCCGCCTTGCCAACCAACCTATGGTTGATATTTTGGACGATGTTGATGTCAAACTGGCAGAGTTAATGCTCTTGAACCACTCGGCCCGGTGAAGGGCTGGTTATAACATGGATTATCTGAATGGTCGAATGGATGATCTTGAGAAAGAGAATGAGAAACTTCGCCGAAGCTTGGAGAATAAGGAGATTGAAGTTAAAAGTGCGATGGAAAAAATTGCGAAGTCCCGAGAAGAAGCTGTAGAGTTGGTGAAGCGTAACGCGGACTTGGTTGCGGCTAACAAAGATAAAGACAAGGCTCTGGCCTCAGCGGAGGACCAAATTAAAGATCTGACTGGGTCGTGGCATGCTAGCATGGAGAAGGTTAAAGCTAAGCTTGATGGATGCTTAACCGAGGCCGGTGGTTCTACCGGAGAGCCGCTTCCTGCTGCTGCCAATGCTGAGGTTTTTTGGGGACTGGCTCTGCGCTGAGCTTGACGTCTTCAGCTCGTTGGTCGAGAACGTGGCTGACTTCGGAGGTTATGCTAGAGCTCTGGCTATGGCTAGCACACTCCAACAGGCGGATTGTGATCACCTTCGCAAGATTAAATGGTCGAGCCATGTTTTCCCAACCCTCGAAGAGGTGCGAGCACTGAAGGTTGATGATACTGAGGTTCGCAACTGTGCGATGCGTTTTTTACGCAGATTTTGGATAGCTGGCGGAGGTTGTGCCCTAGCTTTCGAGGAGGTCGCCGAAGCGACCCGTCAGGTAGGAGAGGCACGAGATTTATCGTTTCTCTGCTTGTAAGTCGTTTGTGTTTGAAGTTGTTAAAGCTATTTTTGCTGGTGTGTATTTTTTTTGTAGGCCCGAAAGGAGGCGCTACCCTCGCCATCGGTGAATGATGGCGTTCCAGGGTGTTCCCAAACTGCCCCGACGTGGAGCTCTACGAAGGTTCCACCGGTCGATGTGGTTCCCACGGTGGAACAGGCTTCTGCCATTAAAGAAGCTGTTGTCGAAGAGCTGGCCACGGTCAAAGCGTCTGCTGCTGACCAATCTATGACGGAGATAGCTGCCGCCGCCGACAAGGTTGAAGTGGAAAGGCGTGAGGATCCCGAGCAGGTGTGAGAAATAAGGAAAGATTGAAGTATGTCATTTTGTAAGGTTTTGCGAAGGGAAAGTAGTGTTGTTAAAGACCGAGTTTTTTTTCTTGATTATTTGACAATGTAGGTTCCTGATGGAACTGTGCTTGAGGTGTTTGATGTGAGGAACCGTGCTTGAGGTGTTTGATGTGACGCCCCTCATGTTAAATTATCAGGATACTTTTATAAGTGGTGAGTCGTGGGCTCGGGCGAAACTCAAACATCCTTCGCTGTCTTTCGAACGTTTTTGGTGGTCCAAGGTGCGAAGGTACGATTTAAAAAACAGTCGTTCGAGCTATTTTTGGCGTGACGCGGACTACACAGACCGGCAGGCTACGCGTTTTTTTGTTTGGTTCTTTCTTCACAAACTCTTGTTGATGATGACATCGACGAGAACACGGCTCTGAATTTCTTGTTTGGGCGTAGCAACCTTGATCTGGGTCCAGACGGTTCTCTTGTGGTTCCGAAGGAGGAGCCTTTAGAGAGAAGTAACATAGATCGTAGATATATGTATAGAGAAGGGTGTTGCTCGGGGAACTGCCAATTGTACCTGCAGCTCCTCTTTTGTGGGGACCTATTATTCCGATGGAAACGGGATTTAAAGCGGGCAACGAAGGTCGTGATGATGTAACATCAATTGTATTCAGTGAGGATGCATTGTAATTAAGTACTTTGAGAAGATTTGTGCCGCGCTGTAGTGTGTTTGTACTTGTGCAAATTTCGTAAGATTGTTTTGTCCTAGAGTGGCTTGCTTTTGAATTTTGAAGATAGTTGGATTTTGACGCCACCTGTCTTTTTTAGCGAGGCAGGCCTTTAACGTTTATGAAAGCTGTTTTAGGAAAACAACGACGCCCCCTGTCTTTTTTTAGCGAGGCTCGCTTTTAACGTTTATGAAAGTTATTTTAGGAAAACAGCGATGCCCCCTGTCTTTTTTAGCGAGGCTCGCTTTTAACGTTTATGAAAGTTGCTTTAGGAAAACAGCGATGCCCCCTGTCTTTTTTAGTGAGGCTCGCTTTTAACGTTTATGAAAGTTGTTTTAGGAAAACAGCGACGCCCCCTATCTTTTTTAGCGAGGCTCGCCTTTAACGTTTACGAAAGCTGTTTTAGGAAAACAGCGACGCCCCCTGTCTTTTTTGCGAGGCTAGCCTTTAACGTTTATGAAAGCTGTTTTAGGAAAACAGCGACGCAGTCGCGCCTCCCCTTGCCTTTGTCGGGGATGTAGTTTGCATAGCAAGCCCCTGGCGTTTTGCGAGGGTACTTGATTTTTTTCTTTTTGGACTTGGTGTCTTCCCTTATCTTAGGTGGAGGTGAAGTTTGTCTTGCAAGCCCCTGGCGTTTTTTGCGAGGGTACTTGGTTTTTGGTGACTTCGCGCCTCCCCTTGTCTTAGGTGGAGGTGAAGTTTGCCTTTCAAGCCCCTGGCATTTTTGCGATGGTACTTGATTTTTTGTGACTTCGCGCCTCCCCTTGTCTTAGGTGGAGGTGAAGTTTGCCTTTCAAGCCCCTGGCGTTTGTTGCGAGGGTACTTGTTTTTTTTCTTTTGGACTTCGCGCCTCCCCCTATCTTAGGTGGAGGTGAAGCTTGCCTTGCAAGCCCCTGGCATTTTTTGCGAGGGTACTTGATTTTTTGTGACTTCGACCCGCTCCCCTTGTCTTAGGTGGAGGTGAAGTTTGCCTTTCAAGCCCCTGGCGTTGTTGCGAGGGTACTTGATTTTTTGTGACTTCGCGCCTCCCCTTGGTCTTAGGTGGAGGTGAAGTTTGATTTGTAAGTTTGTTTCGAAGAGTTTGTGCTTCGAAACAATCTTCCGAGAATTTTCATCGATGTAAGCGCTCTTGATGAAAGGTCGCTTTTTTCGATGTTTGATGGAAAAAGAAAAGTTTAGAGTTCCTTTTTTTGGGGATTATTGCTTGTATTAAGGATTTAGATGCCTGTTTGTTAAAAACCTTATGCCCCTCCGTAAGGAAAAAGAGTGCAGCTCCTTTGTTTTTGTTACAAGGCATGGTACTGTAAAGAAAGAGAAAGAGAAAGACGAAAGACAAATTACATGTTGCGAGAGCTTGCTAAGGCTCCGCTAAGGGTAGTATTTTCGAAGGTCATCGACATTCCATGAATGCGGCAGGCGGCGTTTCCTTCGCTGTCGGAGAGGTGGTAGGACCCTGGGCGATTGCACTCTATTATCAAGTATGGCCCCGTCCATTTTGGCTGAAATTTGCCCGCCATGTGGGTGTTTTGTTTCCTTATGAGGACGAGGTCACCCTTCTTTAAGTCTTTGATTCTCACTTTCTTGTCTCTCCACTTTTTGGTTTCCTCTTGATACTTGTGAAAGTTATGAACTGTGATGCATCTTGTTTCTTCTTGAGCAAATCTTTATCTGTCAATTGGTTTTGCTTGTTTGATACGAGGGTTGTCCTGAGCGAGCCATATTTTCAATTCTTCTGGTAACACTGCTTCTTCTCCAAAGAGGAGCCTAAAAGGTATGAACTTGTTGCTTGCTCTACATTCCGATGTGTTATGGGACTAGGTGACCGAGGTTAGTTCTTCCGCCCACTTGCCCTTGGCCTGCCCTGGAGTTTTTTGGAGATCGCTTGAAAAATTGTGGCATTGGCTCTTTCAACGAGGCCGTTCGATTGAGGATGACGAACTGAGGCGAAGCACAAGACTGTACCAATCTGAGCACAGAATTCCTTGAAAACTTCACTGTCGAACTGAGTGTCGTTGTCGACGGTTAGGTGTTTGGGAACTCCAAAATGGCAAACTATTTGCTGCCAAAAAAATTTCTTCACGGCTAGGGAAGTTATGGATGCCAATGGTCTTGTTTCAATCCATTTTGTGAAGTATTCCACGGCTACCACCGCGTAACGAAGGTTTCCTGGGGCTGCTGGTAGAGGACCGACCAGGTCCATTGCCCATCTTTGCAAAGGCCATGTTGGACATATCAAAGTTGTTGGGGCACCTGGGGCGCTTTGCGTTTTTGCTGTTAGTTGACATCCCTCGCAATGCTTAACAATCTCTTCTGCATCTCGTAATGCTGTTGGCCAAAAGAAGCCTTGACAGAAAGCTTTTCCCACTAGCGTCCTTGGGCCGTTGTGAGAGCCGCAGATACCTTTGTGAATGAGTTTGAGTATGTCCTTACCTTGATTGTGTGACACACATTTTAGATATGGGGAGGTCACCGAGGCTTTGAACAAGATGTTATCTACTATTTTGTACCCTTGAGCTCTTTGGCTAAGTCTATTTTCTTCCTCTTTGGAGTCGGGCTCATGCAACCCGTTGATGTAAGCCATGATTGGGGCTCTCCAATCTTCGCTCTGTATTGCATTAATCTGCTTTGCTGCTTTCTCAGAAGCTTCGATGGCTGATTGTGTTGCCACTTCGTAGAAAACTTCTAGGGTAACTGTAGTTGTTGAGCTGCCGCTTTGGCTAGATTGTCTGCTTCGCTATTTTCGGACCTTGGTATTGCTTTCGCTGTTATGCCGAGGAAGAAAGATTCTAACCTTCGGACATGCTGTAGGTACTTTTGCAGCTCTCAATCTTTGCTTTGTAGTTTTTCTCAATGTGACCCGCAATGACTTGGGAGTCTATATTGATGACCGCTCTTCAAACTGATAACGCTCAAAGCCTTGAAAGTGCCGGTATTACAGCTTCGTACTCTGCAGAATTATTTGTGCATTTGAAGTCGAGTCTTTTTGCATACCGTAGTTTCGACCCAGATGGTGAAATTAGGATGGCTGAAGCTCCTGCTCCAGCTGCTCCCCAGGCCCCGTCGACGTACAACCGTCCAAAATGGATCTGCTTCGACTCCTTCTCTGCGAGGGTCCGGAGTCCATTCGACTATGAAATCTGCTAAAGCCTGCGATTTAATCGCTGATCTTCCCACGAAGGTTATGGTGTAGCTATTCAATTCAACTGCCCACTTTGCTATTCTGCCGATTGCTTCATTGTTTTTGAAAATGTTTTTTGAGGGGTAGGCTGAGGGTATTTAGATTTCGTGTGCCTGGAAATAGTGTTTGAGCTTTCTTGACGCCATGACCATGGCATACGCTATCTTCTCGAGCTCTGAATAGTTTTGCTTGGGACCCTCGAGGGTTTCTGACACATAGTAGATGGGGGCCTGCCTGGTTTTGTGTTGCCTTTGTGCAGTTCTTTTATCAACACTGCGCTGGTGGCGTGTGGCGAAGCTGCGACGTACAGTAGTAGCGAGTCTCCTTAGCTGGGGCTGGTCAAGATGGTCATGTTGGCGAGATACTTTTTCAAGTCCTCAAAGTCCTTTTGCTGCCGAGGTCCCCAATTGAATGGAGCGGTATTTCTCAAGGTCTCGAAGAAAGGTAACCCTCGCTCAGCTGATCTCGAGATGAACCTGCTGAGAGTTGCTAAGCGCCCTGACAATCGCTGAGCTGCTTTTTTGGTCGTTGGTGGTTCCATGTTGAGGATGGCATCAATTTTTTCTGGGTTAGCTTCGATCCCCCTTGCTAACACGATGCAACCAAGCAGTTTTTCCTTCGCTAACTCCGAAGACACATTTTTCGGGGTTTAGCTTCAACCCAGCTGACTGAAGGTTGTTGAATACTCTTGCCAAGTCTGATATGTGATTTTCTCTCTGTTTGCTTTGTACGATCAATCATCGATGTAAGCAGAGATGGCGTGCTCATCTTTGAAAACCTCGGACGTCATGCGAGCGAAGGTAGACCCTGCATTTCTCAAACCTTCTGCCATTCTTCGGAAGCAAAAGGTGCCCGAAGGGGTGATAAAGCTTGTTTTTTCTTCGTCGTCCCATTCATCCAGATTTGATGGTACCCCGCCGAGAAACAGTCGAGGAGAGAAAGCATCTGGCATCCGGCTGCTCTGTCTTCCACCAAGGTGCTTATGCTCGGTAGAGGAAAATCATCCTTCGGGCAAGCTTTGTTTAGGCAAGTAAAATCCACGCACATTCTCCATTTTTTGTTCTTTTTCTAGACTAGGACCACGTTTGAAAGCCATGATGGATATTTGATGGGTCGGATAACCCCTGCATCCAAGAGTCTGTTTACTTCTGCCCTCGCTGCCTCTTTCCTTTCTTCTGACATTTTGCAGAGCTTTTGCTTGACTGGATAATACCCTTGTTTAATGTTCAGGTTGCTCTCAATCAAAGATCTGTTGACTCCTTTGAGATCTTCCGCAGACCAAGCGAAGGTGTCAGAGTTTTCTTTGGAGAAAACGGACGAGGTTGTCTTCTGACGGGGGGTCTAGGTGAGCCGAGATAATTATCTTCTTCTCAGTGTTGCCCTCGAAAAGTTGAACTGGTTTGGTTTCCTCTTTAGGTGATGCTCTCCTTTGGTCGCCATGTGTTTCACCTTCGCTAGAGAGGCTTGTTGTTTGAGGCTTTGTTAAAAAGTGCACATTGCGCTTCCTGGTGCCACTGTTCCTTCAGCGGCTCTTGCAACATCTTGGTCTCCGTACACCGCAACGACCCCCTTCAGAGCAGGAAGTTTCATGCAAAGGTATGCAGGATGGATGACTGCATTGAAAGCATTGGTTAACCCCTCGACCAAAGATTGCATTGTAGGATAAAACATGTCAACCACATCGAAGGTTATGTGCTCTGTTCTACAGTTCACTTGGTCTCCGAAGATTACGGGCAGAGAGACTTTTCCAATTGCTCTAACTTGCTGACCGCCGAAACCATGAAGAGGATTGTCGGCAGGTTGCAAGAGGTTTCTGTCAAGCTTCATGCTGTCGAAGGTTGTGGTGAACAGAATGTCCGCGGAGCTTTCTGTGTCGACCGAATTTTGGTGACCGTCCATCCTGCAAGATTGGTTTCAATTACCATAGAATCAGTGTGGGGGTAATCCCTTAACTTCATGTCACCAGAATCAAAAGTTATTGGGATATGAGACCATCGTCCAAACTTGTGTGGTCCTTCAACGGCCACGTGGTGCACTCTTCTGGCGTGTTCCTTTCTTTGCCTTTTATTGCCATGATCTTCGTTAGAGCCCCAGTGATAGCAAGGATTACGCCGAAGGTTGATGTTGGATTGTTGATAGTTGTTTGGGTTTGGGATTCAACTTTGACAGGCTGGGGAGCTGGCAGCGCTGGTATTGGGGGTGGTGGTGGCAGAGGGTTGCTTGTTTGTTGGCTGGTTTGGGTTTGAGGGGTTGTTGGGTATGAGACGGTGTATGTGGGGGTTTTGGCGTTGGGGAATGTGGAAGGCTGATATGGGGTATGATTGTAGTGTGGTGATGCATGTAGAAGGTTGGTGCGAAGGTAGTCATAATTGATTGGGGTATACTGGTATGGAGGGTGGTTTGGATTGAGATTTGGTCTTCGGGTATGGTTGACGGTTCGGTTTTCTGTCGACGCGACTCTTTTGGATTCCTGGTACTCCTTCCCTTTGGCGAAGCATTCACATTGTTTGGTGGTGTGACCTTTCGCTGGACCGCAAAAATGGCAGTACATTTTCGCAGAATCCTTTTGTTGGTTTCTTTGTTCTAGCGGGGTGGAAATCCTTGCGGGGTTTGGTTGCCTGAGGCCTGAGTGCCCCTTCTCTCTCTGGTCTTCGATTGATACCTGGCCTGTCGATTACACCAATGTTGCTGAATCTTATGAGGATTGTTTTCTCTGCTTGGGGTCTCGACTGCGGTTTCTGTTGTGCCCTTTGGGCGTCAGACTTTGCCCTGAAGTCCATGTCCCGCTCTACAGTATTATTTCCATTGTCTCGTGTATTCCTCAATTGTGTTTGCCGGCTTCCCTGGCAAACTTCGATGAACATGGGTCTGGTCGCAAACCGCTTTACTGCTGCAGGGATTACGACTTGTCGTCAGATATTCCTGGAGTTCTTGCTCTAATCTGAATGAACCTTTGCCAATAATCTTGTAGTGGTTCGCGCTCTTCTTGTTTACAATTGAACAACTCGATAGAGTTTGATGGGGTTTTTGTGATACCTTTGAAATTTGTACAGAGCTTGTCTCTAAGGTTGGCCCAAGAATTCACGGTTCCAGGGCGCAGGTTGCTGTACCACGTCTGCGCGATGTCTCGAAGAATGATTACGAATGACTTCACACATCGTCGATTCATCTCCCCCCTGCTGCAGCAACTGCTGCCTCATAGCTCATTATGAACTGACGAGGGTCAGAAAATCCATCATAACGGGGCAAATTCTGTGGATTATAGGACGGTGGCCAGGGTTGGGTTTGCAGTATTTGGGAGAGTGGTGATCTCGGGTCATAAGGCATCTGATGTTGTTGGGCCCTCCGTGGGTTGTGAAGGTTTGGTTCTCTCTCATCTAGGTGAAGTTGGCAGAAATTTGGTTGTCTCTCAGGGTATGGGTTGTTTAGGTAATTTGGTGGTGGTGGGGGCGCTGCTGGCTGGCGTACATTGTTCTCATGCCGCTCAACATTTCCCTCCAGGGGTAAAGGCACCTCTCTGTCGATCCAACCTTCGGCTTCGGCTGTCGCGAGGGACTCCTCCATCCGACGAAGCTGTTCCCTTGCCTCGTCCGCCTTTTGACTGATGACCCACAACCGATTATGCCTCTCAAGTTGGTCTAGGCGTCTTTTCTTTCCTGCAGTTCAGCGTGGAGCCTTTCTAAGGCCTCGAGGCCCAACTCCTCTTCATCTCCTCCCCCACCTTCTCCAGAGGTGTGCGGATGTTGCTGTGATGACAGCCGAGTATGTGGCCCGGGATCTCAGTTTCTGAACAACTTCTGAACCACTCTTCCGCTCCCAAAGGCACTTCGTTCTCTTCTTCCCCCTGGACCGTCGCGGCGACTTCATTGGTTGCGCGATGGTCTCTGCTCGAGACCGTCCGCCTAGTTCCAGCCATCACGCGAAGGTGTTAGAAACTTAACAAACATCCCCACGGTCGGCGCCCAACTGTTGGCAAACACTCCTTCGCAACCCCCACACAAATGCAGGGGTAAGGCGAGGGTGGCCAACCGTCAAGCGGAAAGCAAAAGTTCAGGATAATTGAATGACACTAGTTCTCTTTCTCTCTTTTCTCAACCACCAAGATCCCCTCTTTACACTGTTCATCCCTTGGTATTTATAGGGAATACCAAGGGACACTGATCAATTTACAAAAGGGGACAAGAAAGATTCCCTAGTGCTATGCAACGGAAGGGTAGAATCGTACAAACACAGCACAGTGCGAAACCCTAACTCGTCTTCCCTCTGACCGCCGCCACCCGACTCGCGCGCCCCCTCGCGGGAACGCGGGGGTCAACCTCGTGCTTGCGGAGTCGTCGCTACGTTAGCGAAGGCCTGCATCAGCTTACCGTCCGTCAAGCCCTGTGTTTCTTGCCTGCGAAAGCCAGAAAATGACCCGAGGGTCGATCTAATGGCGAAGGTTAGAAAATGATCCGTGGGTCGAACAAAATGCGAAGGTTTTCACGAGGGTTGCTGAAAACGCGAGGGTTGTTTTCCGTGTTAGCCCACGTGACGTCACTGCCGAGGGTCTCGTCCCCCAACATCGATTGTTTCGGTAATCAACGTCTATATTTAAGTTTGAGCCATTGTTCTTATTATTCTTAAGGTTTATGACTCTCTTTTGAGTACTTTAATTCTAGTTGCGCTAGAGTTAGAGTAGTTGGATAGTGTAAGCATGGTGCTTAGACTTGATAGCTCATAAATGCCTCCTATAACGCCGGTAGTAGTGGTTGTTCGCAAGGGTGACTCTTAGCCTTGTTGATTCTTCTATAATCCACTTACTCGTGTGTAGGCTCGGTAGGATTATACATTTGCATAAAAGACTCATACTCTGTTTGTGAACTTTTATGGCAACTTCCCCACTAAGAATAATATAACATATCACTCTTAAATTGGAATTAGACAGCCTTAGTGATCCCTCTAAACTTCTAGATTCTATGTCCTTGTTAGCTACTACTCAGGGGTTAGACTTTAAGACTTAACACTATCCGTTCCTTTGGTTTGATATTAAAAACTGGGTTACTCCAGTGAAGTGCTACATCGGTAGATTTTATCTGTGCGCTTGCGGATAAAGTAGAGTGTGCGTTAATTTATACCAACAGTAACCAATCGAAATGGGAGAGAACAAAAACTTCCTCGCTAGCGCTTCCACAATCGGCTAGCTCGCACGCCTCTCAAAAGTTTTCGAGTCACTAATATTACTATTGTTTTGCTATGTAACTTCTTTCTTTTTTAATTATTCCTAGCCTTCACTTCAGCTATAGCGATTTGTATCAGTTGTTAGACTATCTCCAACAATGGAGATCTATTCAACATACCCATTCTAGGTTTTGATCTCTCATAGGAAAGGGTCACACATCCAAAAATCTGGCCTCTCCAACAACACAACGACCCCAAATCTCCTCGTCCAATCGTCCTGAGCTCGGACCCATTCGTTGGTGCTGTCTTCGCCCGCCGAGCTCCCCCCGCCGGCCACCCGCGCCAGGCCAGGGTGGGGCTGGTGCTCGCGACCAAGCCATGGCGAGGCCAACACATGGCCAGGTTCGGTCCCGCCGCTGGACCCCTCCTCCCGCGCGGACAGCAGCAGCAGGCGGCGTCGCGCGGCTCCCCTATCCCAGCGCGCGCGGGCAACACAACACGCGGCAGCCGTGCTCTGCCGTCCACGCCGGCCGCACTCCACCATTGGGCCCACATACAAGATTTGTGTCTTCCCTTTCGATGATACTTTTTTACGTCTCGAGAGGGCTCCTACCCAAAATGGATAGCTAATATGGGTTCCTTGGGTAAAACCACTATGCAATAATACCCATTTTGAGTATGGATTGCATTGTTGGAGTTAGTCTTAGGGATGCCCTAATACTGTATAGAGTGGGACTGATATTCCTCTTTGGACGCTATTTATTCAAACCGTCTCTCTTCGGATTGGAGGTGATTTTCTCTTTGTTTTTGCATCGCGGTGATTCTTCCGGCGAACTCATCGCCCACCTCATCGCGGCGCTTCGTCTTGGTACCATGTCATCGCCTATGCGATTTGTGCGGCAGGGGCGAATGCATGAGGGGGCTGCTCGGGCCAATATCTAGGGAGCAGGTCCTCATGGTTCAACTCACTGCTCCTCTAAGTTTGGGACTAGAAGCAGTGCCCCTTCCTGTTTCCATCGGCGCATCGGCGTTGCGGCATCCGACGGACTCGCGAGTTCCAACTCTATCACTCCGAACAGGGCAGCAGGGCACAAGGCTGCAGGCGACTTGGTGTTGGTGAGCTTAGGCCCTCCACAGTGTTTTAGAGTCACTCCTTACATTGCAACAAGCGATTGAAAGCCATAGTTTGGTTTTTGGTTAATTGATGAAACCTATTTGGTCTAATCCTATTGATAAGCATGTGTGTAGCTAATGAGAAAGGATTACGACCAAGCCATGTAGTGGAGCTAGCAAGGTGGCAACCATGGAGGATGGTGACGGCCACAAGCACTCATGTGATCAAGTGATCTACCATTGGTGAATTACGAGAAGAAATAAGAGATGGAGCAAAGAGGCCCGAAGGCAAAGGTATAACCTATAGGGCTCTTTGTTTTGGTGATCAAGACACTTAGTGACTGTGATCACATTTAGGATACATAGCCATACTATTAAGAGGAGATAATTCACGGCTTATGCGGTGTTCAAGTGCCACTAGGAGTTCTCTAACATTTTGATGCTATAGACCTAGTGAGTGACTAACAAAACCCCTTGAAATGCTTTGCAAAATGCTAACACACTTGCATATAATGATGTACACTTGGTGGTGTTGGCACTTTTGGGATAAGGGGTGTTAAGGAGTTGTGGAGAAGTGGGAGAAACTAGTGTATAGTCCTTCTCCCTCCTACCGGGCTTGCTCGGCAGGATTCAGCGTTTTTTGGAAGAGAAGTAGTGTGTTCAAAGCATCGGACGCTGGTCCGAGGAGCATCGGACGCTGTCCGAGAATCCGATGGTAAACCCTAGTTTCTGTCAAATGTTGAAGGAGCATCGGACGCTGGCAACGGACGCTGAGGAAACACCGTTGCAGAGTCCGATGGAGATATCGTGGCGCGAGCGTGCTTTCCATTCCAGGAAGCATCGGACACTGGCCTGCGTCCGATGCCAATCCATTGGACGCGTCGATGTGATTTGACCCTTTCTGGAACCTCTCTGCATGGTCATCGGACGCAGGGGTTGAGCGTCCGATGTAAGGGTGCCGGCGCGTCCGATGTGACGTAGTAAAGAGCTAAAACTAGCAGTGGCATCAGAGCGTCCGATGTCTGGCATCGGCGCGTCCGATGTCACTTTAACCATGGCGCGAAGGGTTTTGACTGTTGGGATCTGACGGACTGTATTCATATCAGGAGGAACCCGTGGCTCCATCTGGAGCATCGGATGCTGGGGCAGCGTCCGATGGTCGCGCATCGGAGCGTCCGATGGTCGTGATTTCACCCCAACGGCTAGGCCGACTTGTGGTGGCCTATTTAAGGGGTTTGGCCGGCTCACTTGGACTCTCTCTTGCATATTCTGATTCCTAAGCATGCTAGTGGCTTTGATAAACCTCCCAACTCATCTCCCAAGTTAATTTGATCAAACCAAGTGAGATTGAGTGATCTAGTGTGTGATTTGAAAGAGTTCAATCTAGTGCACTAGTTCTTCGCATCAGCATTGAGTTTTCTTGTTACTCTTGGCATTTGCCGGTGCCTAGACGGCTTGGAGGCATTGTGGTGTTGTTGGCAAGAGAAGGAGATTGTTCTTGGCCACCACCGATCGTGATTGTGAGAGGTTTTGGAGCCCCACCTCGCCGGAGCGGCAAGTGTCATCCTTAGTGGATTGCTCGTGTCATTGAGCTACCTCTATGGTAGATTCTTGTGGTGCTCTTTGTGAGCTTGGCTTTGTGCCAATTAAACCACCGGGTCACCTAGTTTTGGTCGACACAACGGGGAGTAGCGTGTCGGCAAGTACGTGAAACCTCAGGATAAATCTGGTGTGTCCCATGTGCTTATTGTGATTGTTTCCATATCTTGGTGATTGGTCTTCATATTCACATTCTTGGTGGATTGGCATCACAATTGGATTTCACCGGTGATTGCTTTCTACTAGACGATCCTGAAGGCTCGGTGAAATCACTTCTATCTAGCTCGTTTACTTTGTGTACTTACTTCGAGCTATTCTTTTATATAGACACTATCACTTGTTGTATATCTTTTGTTATACCTTGTGTAGCTAGTTGTGATTAGCTTGCTTAGTCTATCTATTCACATACTTGTTCTCATATACCTTTGTATATCATACTTGTACTAGAGCAAGATGGTTTTATTCCGCATTAGATATTAGCTCTAGTTGATTGTGTGACATAGAAATATTAGGTAGAATTGTTGGATAGGTTTGCTTGCAAACACACTATTAGGCTAGCCGCAAAAAGCTTCGTCATTTGTTATACTAATAGTGGTTTTCCTAAGCGTTTTTGTAAAATTTTAATTAGCTATTCAACCCCTCTTCTAACCAATTTGGACCTTTCAGCGATGCCAGAACTCAAAAAACTGGGAGGGAATCAAAGTTAGGAACCGGTGCCCATTGAATAAACAAAGAAGAAATTGAAGATGCAGTCTCTTCCATTCAATATACTGTTGTCCTTCATTCACTTTACTGCTTATTATATTTATTTTTAATTGTGTCATGGGGCCAGCAGCGATGCCTATACATTGCAGCTCAAACATCAGTGATGCCTATTTTCTTGTGTACAGTCAAATTTTTTTTAGGAACCGCCACCACGCTGTGGAGGGCCTTAGAGCCTCCAACCCCGGCGAGGCCGCGACCCCTGCAGCTGCAGGGCGCATTCTGCAGGCGCTTAATTGTTGCCTTGATCTTGCTTGTTGGCATGTATGTGTAATAATCTTTCTACCTCATGTTGAATTTAGCTTATGGACATACCCCCAAACTATCCATAAGCTTAAGCCTACTAAGTACTAATCCATTTAGAGGAGATATGTTCCATACTACGAAAAACGCACTCTATGCACATCCGACGACCATGAATCATCGTCTCCTTCACTTAGCCTCAACGCTAACTCAAAGATGTCACCGTGTGTCGCTCGGAATCCTCAGGTTTTGAGACACAAACTCGGCAAACATATCGCCCACGGTTTTAAGGCTCAGACCGTCAAATCCACTAGAATTGTGTAGCTTCTATGACTTCTCCTCAATGTTAACGTGTTTCCTCGATCAACCGATCACCAAGTGCTTGCATGTCTGCCTTGATTTGGCCTAATTGTAGTGACTTCATTCAACTCCATCCTCGTATGTACACTATTCTTGTTGACGTGTCCAATTTGCATCCCTCACAATCATCCTTCGACCTGGTCCCTCGGCCTAAACCTTCCCATACACTATTCATCCCTCGTGGCCCATCACACATAGACTCTTCCTTGATCTTCTCGATTGCCTCGATCACCATGACATGCTCAACACGTGCACATCAATAGGCCAAAGAGACATGTTGCACGTAGGAATTCACACCACTCACTGCAGTTAGCCCCCTCCCTCCACACACAGTTACCCATGCTCCGATCATCCTCTTAATAACCACTCATCTCTCACATGTGACCATGTGTTCTCATTTGTGCAATGCCTTTGTGTTTTATCTTGTTTAAATAGTCGTTTTACCTTTTGAAATGGTTGTTTAGCCTAGATAGTGGATATGGTCCTGTATGGATCGAAAGAGAAAATAGTTAATTGCTTGTAATTATTTCCTTGGAACCAAACATGTCTAGTTAATAGTTTGGATAATTGTTAGCTGAGTAACCAACTAACAACTATTTCACTAGTTGGGACAAACAAGCTAATAACAACTAATATTCATTGTGGCCTATTAGCTAGCTAATCATTAGCAGCAAATGGATCCAAACACCCTATGGATCCCTATAGATAATAATATCTACGTGCTAAGAGTATCTCTTTTGGATTGAAACATGTATAACTAATAATATATCCAATTATTAGCCAAACTTCTAGATAATAACTATCTCACCAGATGGAATAAATTAGATAATGGCAGCTAATAGCTATCTTAGCCATGTTTGGTTTCTCATAGATAGTAGCTATCTGCTAATAATTATTATCTCCTCTGAATTCAAATATGTATGGATAGTGGAATAGATAGTTAATTAGTTGAACTCTAGATAACTGTAGGGTTACGAGGAAGCTACGCTAGCGGCGAAAACAAAAAATTTTCGACCTCATGAACCAGGAACTACTGCTAGTTATAGATCACGGGATTACCACTAGACGCGCAGGTGCAGCGGAAGACGTCTCGGTGTAGACGTGCGCGTCGCAGCGATGCCGTGTAGATGTTCACGTCCGACCTTCACGTCTCCACGTGCGGCTTCGTCCTTGTGCTCCAGATGCAGCACCTCCGAGGTATCCCACACGTACAGGGAGGAGGAAGCGTCACGCCTCCAGACTGCTAGGTCTGCGAGGAGCAATAGCACGGGCGTGGGGTGGGCGACGACCGTCTAATGACGTCCTTCAACCCTGGTCGCCCCACCCCTCTATTTATAGGCGTCCCTAATGAGCCCGCTGACCTGGAGGTCCATTAGAAAACCCTAATCCCGGTCTGATTCGAGTCTCACTCGAATCAGGCTTCCAGCCCCTTAAGCGTGCGACCCTATGGGTTCACGCATACATAGACACGGCTTGAGTACTCCTACTCGGCCGATAGTTGATAGCGGCCTCTAGCAAGACATGTCAACTCCTATGTATACGCAAAAATCATATCTGACGAACCACCACGATCACATATATATATATGTAATTCCCTTGCCACACAAATTTGGTCCAACTCATAGGTTAACACTTAACCTAAGCACATCCATGCATTTTATGATCCAATCATTTGAGTGGTCCAGTGATACCACTCTCGCATGGAGAGAGGCAAATCTCATCTTGATCGTCTATGTCTCACAACATACTTCCTGACAAACTCGAAGACTATCTTTATAACTACCCTATTACGAAGTAGCGTTTGATAGTCCCTAAGTAAGTCGATTCATATCTGAGTACATACCACAATATCAAGTCTAAGGACATAACATACATGATGTGTGTAAAGAGATAATAAGAACATCTCATGTTGGGTCAGTCCAGCCCCATGTCATACATGTGTCCACATTATTAGTTTGACATCTTCATGTCTATGACTTGTGAAACATAGTCATCAACTAATACATGTGCTGATCTAATATTCATGTGTGTCCTCACATGAACTCCGATCAGGGACAACTATCGAATAACCATACAAGTAAAAAGAGTTTCATAGACAATTCACATAATTGTCAATCAATACAAGTTGTCTTTAATGGATATTCAATGAACATATAATAAATCATGGATACAATAGAAATATCATCATCTCTATGATTACCTCTAGGGCATATTTCCAACAATAACAACTATCTCACTAGCTGAATTAGATCAGATAATAACTATCTACTACCAGCTAATGGATCCAAATAACTCTTAGTAGAATTTTTCATTACCTGCGCATCCAAACACCTTCAGCTAATAGGTTAGTTTTTCTCAAAAAAAAAACTAATAGGTTGGTAATATATAGTTAGTTAGCTAATATTAGATATGAGGAGCTATTATTCAGGTACCTATTAGCAGATAATGAATAAAACAGGACATGTGATCTATTGTTCAGTTTTTTAGAAAACACGTTGGTTTTATAATAAATGATGAGACTATATTAATACCATAAGTAAAACAACTCGAATGTATCACCTTCTGTGACTCTAGAGGGGTACAAAAAATTTAATTTCATCCTCCACAACAAATGAATGATATCTTCGATGGTTAGACGATGGCTACGACAATCTTCGCTGCCAATTAACCAGTCGGCGCAGCAACCACCCTCGTGCGTCGACCGGACCCAAGAAGTCCATGTATGCTAGTTTTCTTTTAGTTCCTACTAGTAAAAGTGTCCGTGCGTTGTAACGGTGTATTTGGTTCTTAGCCCCACCGCGCAAGAACTCATCCTACCGTAGCTTTCGCACAACTTTAGCATGCCGTACACATGCCACAGCTTAGGTAGTTCATTTTTGCGCCTCCACTCGCCACAAGTGGGGAAAGGGTTTTGTCCGTTCCAGCTTCAGCACCGTCAAAGGTTCGGTTCGGTGAATTGAGGTTATGAACCAATCAACAGAATTTCTTTCTTGAAAACACAATGCTCAATTTGCAAGCAATAAATCCTCACCAAGACAAACAACGAAATGTCACACTACGATATTTCAGTTTGCTAATAAATAAAATTCATATTGAAATAATTTCTTTCTCCAAAACACAATGCTCAATTTGCATCTTTGTCCACCGTCTCCCCGACAATACCTCGTTGTTACCATGTGTATGCAGAATGTCTCCTACTCTTGCGTACCTTGAGCATGCCTCTTCTTTTGAACTGTAAATAAAAAGAGATGTACATCGATAATGCCTCGTCAAAGGCTAAAGTGAAAGTTTGAATGGGCACTGAGCCACTGATACAACAAACAAGAATTACTAAATAAATTGAGTATTCACACCTAATACGTGCTCGACAACATCACTTTTGCTAATACCAGTTGACTTCAAGCTTGAGTTTGAGGATGTGAAGCTGCAAACATTATTATTTCAAGAACTTTATTTGGAGGAAGAATCATATGAGGCCAACCCTTTGTGCTTGCTTTCTGGAGATTAGTTCAGATAATACAATGCATAAAAGATAAGCAAATGGAAAGAAGTGGCAGCAATGTAAAGAAATTAATTCAGAACCACAAGAATTATTGGAGGTCAGAGTCTTTGAGTTGCTATATATTGAAAAGGTATTTCTACGAGCTGCAAGGGCAAATGCAGGTGCAGCCTCCTTTAATATCTTACTTGTTGACATAACATCAGTGATTGGCTAATTGCAATGGTTCATCAATAAGATTCTCAAAGACCAACAACTAGGAACTGAAAGTACATCGTTAAGTCTATTCTACTCGGAAGGCAATAGCGAAAAAAAACTTAACTCAGTTTTAGTATAAATTTTCTTACTGGAATAATCAATATTCTTGTAGCTTATGTAAGAAAATGACAGGTATAAGTACAGGGTAGTGCCATACCGTGGAAGATCAACGATTTGGATTTTAAATCATAGAGTAGTACTGTAATCAACTGGAAATTGTCAAAAGCTTTTTTAGGGATACAATCATCAAAATGCTGAATTGCATCACATGGTTCATCACCCACCCCCAACCATTACTATTGAAGAGTATAGTAGCTGACAACCAAATAGGCTTCAGTAATACCACAAGACCAAGTTCTAAGAAATGATGACTGAATTTACCTAGTATCAACACTTGCTTGTATAGTTGCTGTTCCTGTGGACTTAAATCTTCCATCATCTGTATTAACAACAGTCACCTATAACTTTTGCTCAGGTCAAATATGTTGATAATTCTATTTAATTATTTTGATGCTATTATGAACATGTTACCTGTTCATTGGCTATAATCACGAGGACATGGTATTGCAATTACTATTTTCAACGATAGAAATCGCTACATAAACAAGAGGTGCAAAAGAAGTTGGTCCTGCATAAAATTGAACCAAGAATAAGCAACACATAACCACAGACTAATACCGCCGCCGTAATGCTACTGTCCTAAATGAATGACTTGCTGCAATTTCAGACAAACTGTCCTTTATAATCAGGAGGATCTTAATTCTTAAGTAAAGCTGCTAGAAAGACATGAAGTAGAAGTAACAACTATGATGGGATTGCAGAAATACAATACCTGACCACTCATTGCTTTTGCTGAAATCAATACCGACATTAGATTTGATGATTCGAACCAGCTTCGTTCAATGCAGTACTAACCTTCACATATATGAAATGAATTTAAAATATAGACAGAGGCATATATAACAAAAAAAAACCCTATTGTGTTGAAAACTTAAATTAGAGCGGTTGAAGACCAAAGTATGTGAGCAGTGTTGACTGACTACACGAAACCAAATTCGATTCCGTTCTCAAGAAGAATTATTGGAGAAGGAAGCAAATATCCTAGAAAAGGGGGGGGGGGGGGGGGGGGGGGTGGGGGGGGGGGGGGGGGGGGGGGAAGAGAGATACCTGAATCAAAATGAATACATCATTGAGAAACCTTGTGGACACCTGGAGGCCGAGATTGAAGTGCCTCGCATGCGAGGTCCACAAGCAGCGATGCCACAGCGGCGGAGGAGGGACCGGGTTGTAGAAGACAACCTACGGCCGCAGGCAGCCGAGAGATCGAGACTGATGGGCGCCGTGGGGGATGGCGTGGGAACATAGACGGTGTGCGCCAGCCACTGGCCGCTGGTCATCGGGAGACAGACGAACCTCGTCGTTTCGGACGGGACAGTGCGTAGCAGCGGCTTGGCCCTGTGCATAGATGGAAGGAGAGGTGGAGCGGAGGAGCGGCGTCGCGAGCGGATAGAGGGAGATGGCGCGACGGCGGCGACCTCAGGTGCGAGCGGAGGGGAGTCGGAAGACGGGAGGAGAGTACCGAGGAGAACTTGTCGGGGAGACGAGAGGGTCGTGCGAATGGGCCTCAAGTGGGCCGAATAGGCCAGAAAAGAAACCAGACGAAAAAATGGGAGAATTTTGCCTCTTTATTATTAGGTAGGTATAGAATAGATATAGATAGTTTTTTCTGTTTCTTTATTTTCTTTCTCCTATTTATTTTTCCTTTTATTTTATATATTCTGCTATGTTCTATTATTCTTGTAATATTTACTGTTTTTGTTTTTCTTTCTTTTCACATTTTATTCTTTTTTATTTTTTTCTTCTTCTTTCTAATTCTTTTTCCCTTTCTTTTTTGTGGGTTTTTATTTTATTTTTTTCATTTCTTTATTTATAATTTATGATTCACTTTATTTACATATATACATGATGTTTATATAGTATACACATAATCTTCTATGATGTATTTTTATATCTACGAGTTGAATGTGATGTTTTATAATGTATTTTCGTGATGTTCAGTAAGTATATATTATTCTTCTATACTATATATTTTGTGATATTTATGTAGTTGAAGGGTCGAGATGGCGGACTAGAGGAGGGGTGAATAGTCCTTTTAAAATTAATCGCAAAGGCTAACCGAAACAAATGTGCAATTAAAACTATCGGTCTAGCCAAGACTACACCCCTCTACCTATACTCTATGACACCTTACAAAAGATCCTAGACAATGCAAATAAGGCGTCGGGCTAGCTTGTCACACCCAATTTTAAGAACAAAATTGAATGCATCATATTATGTGTGCCCAGAGATCAATCACACACATAAGCCAACAAATTAAGGAGTACCATCACATATGTTTATTACATAACGAACATTATTCAAAGTCTTTAGATAGCAGCGGATAAATAAGATAACTCTCGCGTAGCTCCATCACAGGAAGATGACTGGTTGACAGCAAGACTAGAACTCTTCAGGAAAGTCATCATTACCATAGCAATCTGTTATCCATCAGAGATTTTTATCCAAGCAGAGAAAATAAACAAGCATAAGTACATCTCGTACTTAACAAGTGTAACATAGGGTTCATGAAGCTCAAATTGACATTGGTTTAACTGCAGTAGCTTTAGTTGGCACAATTTTAGCATTAGATAGCATCAATGATAACCATCCCAAATTAAACATGTGATCAATGTGAACATGAAATCATTGTACAAGATAATAATATCAAATTAAAACATTATTAGCAGCACAACTATACCATAAGAATTCCAGGCCGCTCGTAACCGTGAGCACGGCGATATATCAGTTTTACACTCTGCAGAGGTTGTACACTTTACCCGATGAGTCGTGATATCCAAATGCCCGGGTTAATTACTCCCATAACACTTCCGAGGTGAGCGGGCAGGATACACTGCGAAGCTTTTCAAAGGTTCGTCTACAAGTTAGGGCGCTAGATCCTAAGGCAAGGGGAAGAAGGGTCTCTCACCTTGCGGCACGCAGGCAAGGGAAAGAAGCCGCCCTAAATCCAGCTCGTCAAGCGCCTTATGTGCCCTTTCGGGTACCACTAACAAGCTAGAAAAGGTCCTTATACTGAGCTAAGGCCAGAGCCATATAACTCTCATGGTTGCATTGTATGTCCCGGGTGATCCCTTATAGCAGTTCCTAACCATGTTGCTATAAAAGCCAATTTTACCAAGTTGCATATATCATTAAATTCAAGTTCACATGATCCGTGTTTAAATTGAGCACTAGCATAGTTCTACCCAATGCATACCAAGTTTATCAAGGCACAAGATCAACACCTAGGATAGATCTAAATAGGCATCAAGGTAACACATGCATATGATGATCATAGTGAATTATGGTTATTAGGACGTCAAGGAGGATCCCATGCTATACTTGCCTGAATCAGTGAACTCTTGATGCTCGGAGTTGTCGAAGTAGGGCTCTTGATCACCGGCGTATGTCTCACCGTCTATACTCGATTACCACATCATCATACAAACATCCGGACAACAATCATGCAAAGCAACAAGCTAAATTAGAACATTACACCAACAGCAAGAAAATAATATAAAAGTTTGAAAACAGAACCTACAATCTACCACGATCACATAAACTCGAAGATCACGAAAACGGAATTATAACGCAAAAGTTACGAGCTAAACAAATCACGAAACCTTAATTAGTAGATTAAACCTAACTCAATTTTTAAGTACAGAAAACAGTAGATATTTTTGTACAGACAGATAGATCTTTTCAAATGAAACTAACGCAACTTGAACGGACTAAACAGACTAGAAACGTAGAAGTTATAAGCATTTTAATCTGGTGGCAAAACTGTAAATAAATAAAATTGAATTTGAATTTAAATCAATTTAAATAATTGCAGAATTGACTGGACCGCGCCTCGATTAGGAAGAAACGGAGGGGCTTCAACGCGATTCTGCGTAGACCTAGTGAACAGAGGCATAAGGACGCGGGTTTGGACCTAGAAAATTGTAATGTCCTTTTTGCAAAATAGCCAGCGAAGGGGTATTTGTGGATGGTGGCCGTCCGATCTTGGCTAGACGACACTTATCAAAATGGAGGGGAGCAGGCGGCGCTGTGTCGCCGAAACGGAGGGGGAAAGGCTGCTCGCGGCGGCGCCATGGCCGGAGATAGGCAGCGCGGCTCGGGTTTGAGCTAGGCGGCGGTAGAGACCCGTCGGGCTTGGTCCAATCGAAAGGGGAGCTCGAGGGGGTTCTACCTAAGGTGATGATGGCATCGGTGATGCTTAGGGATGGCGAATCGCACGGCGGGGCGGACTGCTTGCTTCTGCAAACGACGGCGAGCTCGGTTAAGAGAAAACAAAGGGGGGAAAAGATGCAGTGGCTTCGTGTGACCAGACAAAGCTAAAAAGGAACCTTGCGATGGCAGGAACACACCGATTCAACGGGTGGACGGTGGCGGAAAAAATTGCGGGTGGCAGAGCTCTCAGTTGCGTCAGTTTGGGCACGAGGCGGCTCAAAAACTGTATGAGGAGAGGCGGCGGCGCTCGGGAGTTTTTGTAAGGGTTCTAGATTAGATCGCAAAGCGAGTAGGAGGCGTAGAGTAGATGGGAATCGGAGCCCGGGTTCGAGTTCTTGTGGGACATAGGAGGAAGGAGACGCTGACAGACGAGACGCGGTGTCAGCGACGGGAGGAGGCGTCCACGCGCTTGCAACGCGGCGCGGGCGCGAACGGGCCGAGGCCAGGGCAAGTCGGCCCAAGAGGAGGAGGGGGGCGCTGGCGCACTGGGAAAGAAGGAGCGGGCCGGCCGGCTAGCTCGGCCCAAAAGAGAAAAAGGGAGAGGAGGGAGAAAGAAATGCTTTTTCCATTTTTTTCAGAATTGAGTTTTCAAAGGGTTTACAAATCCCATTTGAATTCAATAAATTTTTGGCAGAAACCATACATCACAGAATAAAGTATGCACCATCATGTATGCATCAACATGATCTTTGGCCTAGGATTTTTTTAGCTTTTGCAAATAATTTATTAACTAGGTTTTATGCAACACATAAAATGCATAAATTAAATCATATTGCCTATTTCAAAATCATGCAAAAATTTTGGATGTTACAAATCTACCCCCTTAAAGAATCTCGTCCTCGAGATTCCAGCGATGCTTACTCAAACAACTGTGGGTAAGACTTCCTCAGATCCTCTTCTCTTTCCCCCAAGTTGCCTCCTCTTTCTGAGTACCGATTCCACTGAACCTTGCACATCTTTATTACTCTGCTCCTGGTAACTCTTTCAGCTGTCTCTAGAATCTTAGTCGGATACTCATCATAAGTCAGGTCTTCCTTAACTGTGAGCTCTTCCAACGGTATCTTCTCTTCGGGCACTCGTAGACACTTCTTCAACTGAGAAACATGAAACACATCATGCACTCCTGACAAGCTTTCAGGCAACTCTAACTGATATGCCACTTCACCACGTCTTTCAAGAATCTTGAACGGTCCAATATACCTTGGTGCTAGCTTTCCTTTCTTATTGAACCTTTTTCACACCCCTCATCGGTGACACTTTCAGGTAGACATAATCACCCACTGCAAATGATAGATCTCGACGACGGTTGTTTGCATAACTCTTCTGTCGGGACTGAGCTGCTCTCCGGTTATCTCTGACTATTCTGACATGTTCCTCTGCATTCCTCAGCACATCAGGTCCAAACACTTGACTTTCACCTGTCTGATCCCAGAACAACGGCGTTCTACTACATTGTCTCCCATACAAAGCTTCAAACGGTGCCATCTTAAGACTCTCCTGATAGCTGTTTGTTGTATGAGAACTCTGGCATAACACAAATTCTTGTCCCAACTGGTGCCATACTGTAATGCACAAGCTCTCAACATGTCTTCTAGGATTTGATTTGTTCTTTCCGTCTGTCCGTCGGTCTGAGGATGATAACGGTGCTGAAGTTCAACCTTGTACCCAAAGATTCATGTATACCCTTCCAGAAATGTGACGTAAACTGTGAACCTCTATCAGACACGACCTTTCTTGGAACTCCATGTAGACAGACAATCCTTTCCATGTATAGTTCTGCTAACCTTGACCCATTGTAGGTAGTCTTGACGGGTATAAAGTGAGCAACTTTAGTCAATCGATCAACTATTACCCATATGGAGTCATAGCCTCTCTGAGTATCAGGCAAACCAACTATGAAGTCCATACCGACTTCTTCCCACTTCCATTCAGGTATCTTCATCGGTTGCAACAAACCAGCGGGTTCTGATGTTCTGCCTTCACTCTCTGGCAGGTATCACACAAAGATACATACTCGGCTACATCTCTTTTCAGACCATCCCACCAATACTTTTTTCTTCAGATCAAGGTACATCTTAGTACTTCTAGGATGAATGGAGTAAGCTGACTCATGCACTTCTCGCAGTTGAAGGACCGAAAATGCTAAAGCAGGCGACCAGAGGGGGGGTGAATGGGAGCCTAAATTTTCTTCTCAGAAATTCCGGCCTCTGTCCCAACAAAATCAACCCCAAAAGCTTCAGACTCAAACGTGATGCTCACGACCCTCGGAAAGATGGTGATGATGATCCTAGGATCACAGCGAG
This sequence comes from Coix lacryma-jobi var. lacryma-jobi, assembly GCA_009763385.1. NCBI lineage: Eukaryota > Viridiplantae > Streptophyta > Magnoliopsida > Poales > Poaceae > Coix > Coix lacryma-jobi. The sequence continues at coordinate 64,357 of VDCT01000877.1, forward strand.
GCACCACACAAGAGAGCAAACCAAAACTCTCAAAACCCCGAGTCAAGTTCGTGCCTAAAAGACCACTCCCAAACGTAGATAGAGGGCTACGTCGGGATTCCTCCAAATACCGATGCTAACGCGTAGCAAAGATATGTAGAGAGGTTCCTAGGTGAACTCTAGGAGCAAACGAGAGTCCGAAAACAAAGCGAAAAGCCGGGAGGGCCAACGCACTAACTGCACAAACTGCAGACTCACGGACAGTCCGCTGTCAGGCTCCCGGACTGTCCGGTGAAGGCCGGACTGTCCGCCACACGGGGGCCGGAATGTCCGCCGGCAAAAGGACTCAAATCAAACTGTTCTGCAACAGCCCTGGACGAGTCCCGGACAGTCCGCGGTTTGCACGCCAGACTGTCCACGGTTCACGTGAACAGTGAACACAGAGCGTTCGATGCCTGCCCGTAGCAGCGTCCGATGAAGACCCCGGACTGTCCGCGGGTCCTGGCGGACTGTCCGCCGGCTACGAAGCAAAAACAGCAACGCTGCTGGACTCACCCTGCGCGACTCGCGGACTGTCCGCACCTTATACGGCGGACTGTCCGCCGTCACCCGAAGGGAAAAGCGCCGAGGCAAACAGCCACTGCTCAGGCTGGAACTCGACTCGCGGACTGTCCGCGGCTGGAGGGCGGACAGTCCCCACTCTGCCCAAAAACCCCAAAATCCCCACGGGACAAAACCAAAATCGATTGGATCTTCACCAAATCGAATGGGGCTGCAACCAACTTCTCCCAAGTGTTCTTCTATGTGTTGGGAAGCTAATCCTAGGATATCATCGCTTCAACCCAACTATACCATGAGAAATCCGAAGAACACTAGAAAAGGGAAGAGGGAAGAACAAAAACGATTTCGACCCGATCTACTTGTTCGTGAGGGTAGAGATGAATTCCTTCGGTAGAAACGTTCTCCTCACATCGAAGAACCAGTTGATTCAAACGGAATCGCAAAAGACGCAGCGTAGAGGGAGATCGAGTGAGGGAAAAAACGTGGAGAAAGAAGAACACGAAGAAGAAATTCAAAACGCGAATTCAACCACGAATTTGATCCTTGGATTCAGAGGAATGGATGATTGATTAAGCACTCGGTGTCGGGCTACAAGCCAATCCTAGCAACACAAAGCTTGGATGGCAAAAAGCTCAAGAACAAGAGCCAAATCTCCCTAAACCTAGCCTTCTCTCACAGGAACAAAATGAGAGAGACACTGTCAAGAATTCCCCAAGGATACGGCTGCCCTAGCAGCCCCCCTCATATATAGGCGCACGTCCGAAGACCAAAACGCCCTTACATTAGCACTCAACCCAATACCCCCAGGGGTAAAACCGTCCAGTCCGGTCAATCTTCATCCGACGGCCACGCCCGCACATCCGGTAGCTTCGCCTCGACGCGACCTCCCTGATGCCGCCACTGCCGTCATCATCGACCACCGCGCCTTCTCGTGGATAGCTTTCGCCGCTGCGCTAGCATCTCCACGCCGCCACGTGTCGACCGTCCTTTCGGACCACCCCCGGTTTTTGAGCCCACCCGGTCCCCGCCCCCGCCCAGGTTTTGAGGCCAAACCTGGAAACCGTCCACCCCGAGTTTTGAGGCCCAACTCGGAAACCCGCGAGCCCAGGTTTTGAGGCCCCAACCTAGAAACCGTCCACCCTAGTTTTGAGGCCCAAACTCGGAAACCGGCCACCCCAGGTTTTGAGGCCCAAACCTGGAAACCGTCGATGGTAGCTTTTTGAGGCTCAGCTACCGAACCCGCACCATAGACGGGATGTGGTTCGCACACCCCGACCACCGGCACCGATGCCGATGCTTGTCCAGCCTCCACGTCGGGCACAACGCCTTCGCCATCCTCCTTGACTTGGCCGACGGCACTTGCGCCGCACGCAAGCCCGTGTCCGACCTCCCGCCAAGTGTCCGACGCCACGTCTTCCTCTCCGACTCGGCCGATGCATCACACATCCCCATGTGCTCTCGCTCGCCGGCCCGTGCCAGCTACCACAGCTGGTCCTCTGGCCCTCCGGTCCTCCGTCCAAGCCTCAAGCCCTCCGCCCTTTCACCGCGCTCTGGGTCCATCGGCCATGGCACGTCCGTCCCCCACGGCACGCCCATCCATTCCACCTCTCTCGTCCGTCAGCACGGCATGTCTCTACTTGACCTTCACCTCGCCATAGACCATTGTATCCGAGCTCCACACCTGCACATCAACACAGCCAAAAGACACATGTTTGCACACGCACACCAACCCATAAACACACACAACTCAACGCCACCGGTTAGTCATAAACATTAAGCGCATAGCGAGATAATGACTCAACCGGGTAAAAGCCTCAAACCTTCCTCATCAAAGTCAATCATTCATCATATATGTTGTCATCTCCCCATTGATGAATGCATTGACTAACATAAAACCAAAAGGAAGGGTTCAAAGCAAGCCTCATTGAAGTGCCCAAAGCCAAGCAAAAGCAAACACAAGGCTACTTGAGATGAGGAAGGATCATGAAAACTCAAGTAAAGCTCTCGGTCCCGAACGAAACGGGAAAGCGGGCAAAGCCTCCACACACCGAAGAGTCAGATAAAAAGAGTTTTCATGAAATCCCAAACAGGTACTCGAAAACCAATCTCAAATAAATTGTCAAACAATCATCACAAAGAGACCAAGGTACTTATCCACTTGGGTTCACTTGGTCAAAATTTCTCCCCCTTTTTCTTTCTCTTTCTCTTTCTCCCCCTTGATGATTGAATTGACAAAAACTAGGCACAAGAGATGGTTTGAGATAACCAAAACCGAAAATTGGTCCCCAAAGACATGGGCAACGGCTCAACGCAACCAAGCAAGGGATCGGAGCAATAACTCATCACAGAGCAAAACTCGATCACCAGAGCAAAAGACTTGGTTCCCAAAGACATGGGCAACGGCTCGACGCAACCAAGTCAAAAATGAGCTAGCCCTCAAGAGAGGCAGAAAATGGCTCAACACCACTAGCTCAAGCTCGATACCAATTGAGGCTGAACCAATGCATAGATGCAAAACTGCTAGTCCCTCAAGAAAGAGGCACAAAGGCTCAACACAACTAGCAGACTCAATCACAACGGCAAAAATTGGTGAAAACAACTAGTTCCTCAAGACAGAGGCACATAGGCTCGACGCAACTAGCTAAAGGGTCCATACCAATCGAAAATACCAAAGCAAAAAACTGCTAGTCCCCCAAGACAGAGGCTAAAACGGCTCAACACGACTAGCAGGCTCGATAACCGACTGAGAGAAACCACAAGAGAAGCTCACACTAAATGGAGCACAAACACTCGGAGCACGCGGAGAAGTAGCAAGACAAAAAGCGACTCCCCTGAAAGCAAGCCTATATGCAAAAGCTATGCAACAAAGCTCATGACACCAATTGCATTCCATACCAAAAGATGGATACCAATTGAAACACATAAAAGAGCTATACCGATGAAGAGAAGAACACTAAAAGAGCTAAACTCCCCCTTGCTCAAAGCTCTCCCCAAAATGCATGACTCTCCCCTTTGTGGCCACACTCAAGCTCCCCCTTGCAAACAGCTTCTCCCCCTTGACAAAAGGGAACATGCTGAGGGGTTCTAACATTTTTCATAAAGTTGACACAAACACAAGACAAGTCAATAACCAAAAGCATATGGGGGCTATGAAAAGCATTGAAAATGACCACAAGGTGTATCGGAGCTGGGGTATGCACTAAGCTAAAAATGCATGATATGCACATGCAACAGCTTCAAGTGTATAGCAATCAGAATGAAAAGATGCTCAATAGGGTGCTGCCCTGAAAGTGTAGCAATCAATACAAATGCTAGCAAAGGCTCAAACTGATCAAATGAAAACGAAATATGAACAATTGGAGCATATGAGCAGTTTTAAGCCGTTAAAAAGGAGTTCATCACTAAAATAGCACTTAGCATGAATAGATAGGAAATCAAGCAAGTGCTAACTCAAGTAAAAAGGTGAACTCCCCTAGCAAGTTCAATCATCATGTAATAGAGTGAAGCATAGACTTTGTTATTTTCAATATTTCATCAATCGGAATTGCACGGTATTAACACAAGTTCATATTAAGCATGTGATTGCGAGAGGTTGAAAACATGGTCATTGCCTAACTTTTCACAACCGGGCTAAGCCTATGCAAGAAAAGCAATCAAAGCTTAAAGCACCGTTTCGGTCTTACACTACACGGCTCAAGTTTAACTCATATGTGCAATGAGAAACAGTCTCGATACCGTGAGGTGCTGACACATGCAAACCCATCTCGATCTTTTCATTTCACTTAGACTTGGATCAAATTTTACAGCACAAGGTAAAAATGAACTCCAAGAAAGTGAATGACTCAGTGCAGAGACATAGCAACCTAGCATACAAAAGATAGCACAAGTGATCTCGACACATCCTACCCATGCTAGTTGCCAATCTCAATGGTGAACAATTAAATATTTCATAGTTGATTAGTCAGTTCACCATTTGCAAAAAAATAGCGTAGCTCATAACATGTATCAAGTGATCAAAAAGAGCCTAAGCTACAAGCATCATCATGAATAGACAGGGCATACCAACCAGAGCATAATCTCATTCTTATTACTATATCCATGAAGCTCTAAAATGCAAGTATACATGATGAAATGCATGCAAAGCTAGTCTATCAAAGACAAAAACAAAACTAGCCTAGAAAAGAAACCCAAAACAAAAGGGTATCGGAGAAGACCAACTAAGATACAACAAGCAAAATGCTTCCCCAACTAAAAGGGAACACGCACCAAAGACACAAATAAAGAGCCGAGAAATGCTCAAGCGACAGCCAGCAAAATCCACATCGAAAAGACCACACAACAGAAAGGGGTCGGAAAGAAGTGTACCAGAAACCGAACTCAGAAGTGTGTCGGGGTACCTCATGATACGCATGACCGCCTGCTGGTGTGATACTCGAGGGGACGCCTGAATCTGCTGAAATCTTTGGGGCACCTGCCTCGCCGAAGTCGTCTCCCCCCCTCGCCTGATGCTTCGCTCGCTCCCACAGTGCTGCTAGTGCTCGCTGGAGAACTGCTCGAACGGAACCCCAAGTCGTGGCAGAAGTGGGATCGGGTCCGTGAGCCGAAATGCTCTCTCCAGGCTCCTGTTTCTCCTGCACACTCAAAGGCAGAAGAAACACAAGGCGTTGTCTCGTCCAGTGTGACCTCAAGGTCTCCACGAAAACGGTAGTCACATAATAAGCATAAGGTGAACTCTCAATCAAAAAGAGATCTACCTATGAATGATACCACAGGAGAACTGAACTCAAACTATTCCAAGACTACCATGCAACAGGATAAATCACTGTATAGCAAATGCAACCTAAAAAACTGATCAACCCAAACACACGCCTAAACCTCAACACATGCTACAATGCAAGATAATGATAGCAATAGACTCTAGAAGCATGTAACATGATAAAATTGAGGAAAGACTAGTGCTCAAACTAAACATATCAACAGGGTACATGTAGCTACCAAAACTAGCACCTGAAAAAATACCTAATGAACATCATACCTCTACATGTAAAGCTCATGGAGAAGTATGGTAAACATGGCATAATGTTCATGAGGATCACAGACTAGCATGAAAAGTGGATTAACCACCAAAGCTGTACACAAGACTAGCAGGACATGATATACAGGATAGCACATGCTAGACCAAGCAAAACATGATACAAAAGAAAATGTACATGCAAGAACTATACAAGTGAGCACATGAAGACCATCTCATACCACAAGACATAGATCATGGATGTACAGGGTATGAGTGTATAAGAAAGCTCACCAGATAACAAAACCTCTTTGGAGGCAAATCTAAGCGGGGTGTAGAGAACCATCAAATCTTGGTCACATCTAAAAGACCAATTCCATCTAGCGCATGTTCTCCACCCCGCGTCCTCATATCTACACACAAGAGGACAAATAACCCGAGTCTTGGATCCCGAAGGGTTAGCAAGCATGTACTTGGGAATCCAGGACTTGGTCACAAATCTCAACTTATCATGTGGGTTAGCATGATGCAAATGTTGGTTCAAATGCATTGTGAAACACCCTTGGAAGCATTCCTCAAAAGGACAACTCGAGGAGAAGAACGAGTCGTACCACGGGAAAAGAGGCAAACATCTTCCAAGGTTTTTGTAGAAGAACCAATAGAAGCACCATGAAAAGCATGACGTGGACCAGAGAAGAAGCACTAGAGGCATGTCCACGATCATGACCTATCCCACTAGAAAAGGAGTCATAAACCCATCAACAAAGAGGGGCTTCTTACTAGGAGCACAAGCGTTCATGCCATGAGAAGGGCTATGAACCACCATCTTCCTAGAAGAGCGAGCTTGGCGCAAACGTTTGGCACGCCGATAGCAAAAGTTTCTTGATGCCCATCTTTCTCACAAAAAGAGCAATGGTACAAAGGCCTACTGAAGGCACACCATTCTCCGACAAGTGAGAAGTCCCTTGGGACTTAGAACAAGAAGCATCAACAACAACTTGGTGCCAACACTAGGAGCACACGTGCCATGGGAAAGGCTACGCGGCTTCCTAAAAGCCTTAGCTCGAATACGCCGCTCGTGCTTGACACGGCGAAAACAAAAATCGAATGAATGTCCATCCTTCTTGCAAAAGGTGCAATGGAAAACCGGATTGGGAGCACGAGTCCCAAAAATATGAGAAGCACCCTTGTCAAGAGAAGTCCCTTGGACATCACTCGAAGAAACAGCAAGGTTAGGAGTAGCTATGAAAGAGCTATCCGAAACCTTGACACTAATGCTGCTACAGTCAAAAGACTCACGCGCAGCACAAGAACTCAACTCCGGTTGAAAGATGCAAACTTGGAAATATCAACATCGGAGTTGCAAGAATGCGTGAATCAAAAGACTTAGCACAAAGACTCTTGCATCTTTTGCTAAAACCTCATTCTCAAACATGAGGCGATCACAAGTACCACAAGGAGTGTTTTTCAGATTTTCCATCTCCTCTCTAATGCACTCGACATATGTGGTACGCAAGAGCTCGTTTTCTTTTTCAAGGTTGGCACTCATATCATTGTGCTCAACCAACTTGGCGCTCATATCATCGCGCAATTGCTTCAAAACCAAAACTTCTTTTTCTAAATCCATGCATGATGTGCAAATGAAATTGGTGGAAGAAACATCACCATTCACATCAAGCAAGAATCATGAATATCACTAGAAGCATGGCAAGCATTTTTATTCAAAGAGCACAAGCTACAAGGCCTAGCATTTATCTCAATATTTCAGCCCTAGCATGCTCAAGTTCATCTACACATGTGGTGTGAGTCAATTTTAGTTTATCATTTCAGCAACAAAGACTCACAAGAACACATGGTAACAAAGCATTTGACTTAAGCAAGGCTATTTTAGTTTTAGCACATTCAAGATCCTTGCACAAGTCAATGCAAACTAAGCATGGTTTAGAAGCATTGGATATCAACATTTCATTTTCAGATCTTAAGCTAGCAAGAGAAAAGCCTAGCTCATCATTCTTCCTAACCATGTCACTACAAGAGGTGCAAGGTAAAGACGCACTAGACTTCCAATGAGAAAGACCACATCTCAACCTAGCAACAGAGCATTTCAACTTCTTGATCTTTCTATGCAAGGTATCACAAAGCTCATCATATCTACTGTTGTCATCACGACAAGCATTAAATTGTAGAGACATAATCCCAAGACAAGCATAGAGTGTACCTTTCTTGGCCTTGCCAAGTTCACATATACGATCCTCCGTCGAATGCTCATCATCTCCGAGAAAGTCCAGCAAAGCGTCCACCTCACGTTCTGCCTCCAGAGCCTCACTCCTCCTTCTTCTTGCAATGTCATCCTCGATCACATGTCCATGATTCGAACCTGAGGACAAAGACATGCAACAAGAAGAAGAACTTGTTGCCATTTCACAAAGCATCGTTAGTGTTAGCAAGACAAAAGCTCAACACCTCGACAAACCACGTCGGAAGCAAACCACTCTAAAAGGTCGCCTTCGCGGATCCGGAACCGGTTAAGGTAGAGAGATCCTAACCTGCTCCGAGACCAATTGAAGGACCGAAAATGCTAAAGCAAGGCGACCAGAGGGGGGTGAATGGGAGCCAAAATTTCTTCTTAGAAATTCTGGCCTCTGCCCCAACAAAATCACCCCAAAAGCTTCGGACTCAACGTGATGCCCACGACCCTCGGAGAGAGGGTGGATGATCCCTAGGATCATAGCGAGGCACCACACAAGAGGCAAACCAAACTCTCAAAACCCCGAGTCAAGTTCGTGCCTAAAAGACCACTCCCAAACGTAGATAGAGGGCTACATGGGATTCCTCCAAATACCGATGCTAACGCGTAGCAAAGATGTAGAGAGGTTCCTAACTGAACTCTAGGAGCAAACGAGAAGTCGAAACAAAGCGGAAAAGCCAGGAGGGACAACGCACTAAAACTGCACAAAACTGCAGACTCTCGGACAGTCCGCCGTCAGGCTCCCGGACTGTCCGGTGAAGCCGGACTGTCCGCCACACGGGGCCGGACTGTCCGCCGGCAAAGGACTCAAATCGAACTGTTCTGCAACAGCCCTGGACGAGTCCCGGACAGTCCGCAGTTTTCACGCCGGACTATCCGGGTTCACATGAACAGTGAACACAGAGCGTCCGATACCTGCCCGTAGCAGCGTCCGATGAAGACCCCGAACTGTCCGCGGGTCCTGGCGGACTGTCCGCCCGGCTACGAAGCAAAAACAGCAACGCTGCTGGACTCACCCTGCGCGACTCGCGGACTGTCCGCACCTTATGTGCGGACTGTCCGCGGGTCACCCGAAGGGAAAAAGCGCCGAGGCAAACACACCACTGAAAACCACTGTCAGGCGCTGGCACCCTCCCTAAACAACCACCCGCGGACTGTCCGCGCGGCTGGGGGGGGGACAGTCCGCCACTGCCCAGAAGAACAAACCCAAAATCCCCACGGGACAAAACCAAAATCGATTGGATCTTCACCAAATCGAATGGGGCTGCAACCAAACTTCTCCCAAGTGTTCTTCTATGTGTTGGGAAGCTAATCCTAGGGATATCATCGCTTCAACCCAACTATACCATGAGAAATCCAAAGAACACTAGAAAAGGGGAAGAGGGAGAAGAACAAAAACGATTTCGACCCGATCTACTTGTTCGTGAGGGTAGAGATGAATTCCTTCGGTAGGAAACGTTCTCCTCACATCAAAGAACAAGTTGATTCAAACGGAATCACAAAAGACGCAGCGTTAGAGGGAGATCGAGCGAGGGGAAAAACGTGGGAGAAGAAGAACGCGAAGAACAAATTCAAAACACGAATTCAACCACGAATTTGATCCTTGGATTCAGAGGAATGGAGATTGATTAAGCTCGGTGTCGCGGCTACAAGCCAATCCTAGCAACACAAAGCTTGGATGGCAAAAGCTCAAGAACAAGAGCCAACTCTCCTTAACCTAGCCTTCTCTCACAGGAACAAAATGAGAGAGACACCGTCAAGAATCCCCAAGGATACGGCTGCCCTAGCAGCCCCCCTCATATATATAGGTGCACGTTCGAAGACCAAAACGGCCTTACATTAAGCACTCGACCCAAATACCCCCAGGGGTAAAAACCGTCCAGTCTGATCAATCTTCATCCGACGGCCACGCCCGCACATCTGGTAGCTTCGCCTCGACGTGACCTCCCTGATGCCACCACGTGCCGTCATCATCGACCACCGCGCCTTCTCGTGGATAGCTTCGCCGCCGCGCCAGCCTCTCCACGCCGCCACGCGTCGACCGTCCTTTCGGACCACCCCCGTTTTGAGGCCCAAACCGGTAAACCCGCCAGCCCAGGTTTTGAGGCCCAAACCTGGAAAACCGTCCACCCCGAGTTTTGAGGCCCAAACTCGGAAACCCATGAGCCCAGGTTTTGAGGCCCAAACCTGGAAACCGTCCACCTGAGTTTTGAGGCCCAAACTCGGAAACCGGCCACCCCAGGTTTTGAGGCCCAAACCTGGAAACCGTCGATGGTAGATTTTTGAGGCTCAGCTACCCGAACCCGCACCGTAGACGGATTTGTGGTTCGCACACCCCGACCACCGGCACCGATGCCGATGCATGTCCAGCCTCCACGCCGGGCACAACGCCTTCGCCATCCTCCTTGACTCGGCCGACGACATTGCGCCGCACGCAAGCCCGTGTCCGACCTCCCGCCAAGTGTCACGACGCCACGTCTTCCTCCGACTCGGCCGATGCATCGCACATCCCCATGTGCTCTCGCTCGCCGATGCCACGTGCCAGCTACCACAGCTGGTCCTCTGGCCCTCCGGTCCGTCGGTCCAAGCCTCACGTCCGCCCTTCACCGCTCTGGGTCCATCGGCATGGCACGTCCTCCGTATGGCACGCCCATCCTTCACCGCTCCTGGTCCATCAGCACGACATGTCTCTACTTGACCTTCACCTCGCCATAGACCACTGTATCCGAGCTCCACACCTGCACATCAACACAGCCAAGAGACACATGTTGCACACGCACACCAACCCATAACACAACACAACTCAACGCCACCGGTTAGTCATAAACATTAAGTGCATAGCGAGATAATGACTCAACCGGGGTAAAAGCCTCAAACCTTCCTCATCAAAGTCAATCATTGATCATATATGTTCTCAGCAGTATAGTCTCACGTAACTCCTCATTTTAGGCACACATACCTCTTCCCATGCCACAACGTACCATCATCATCTAACCGGAAACCTGATGCTTTGCCAAGAACAATATTATCTGCTATCTGTTTTAACTTCTCATCTGCCATCTGACCCTTACGTATCTCTTGCATCAACACCGGTTCAAGTACCAATTCCATACTGTTAGTCACAAATCCCAAATTTAGATGTGCGAATTCAGCACACAGCTCATGTGGCATGGAAGCAATTCGGACCTCATTGACATAGCTCTTTCTACTCAAGGCATCTGCTACGACATTGGCTTTCCCGGGATGGTAGTGTATCTCCAGATCATAGTCCTTAATCAGCTCTAACCATCTGCATTGCCTCAAATTCAGATCAAACTGAGTGAATATGTACTTCAGGCTCTTATGATCAGTATAGATGTCCGTCTTGTGACCCACTAGATAGTGTCTCCAGATTTTTAATGCATGGACAACAGCTGCTAACTCAAGATCATGTGTAGGAGAATTCAGCTCATGTTTTCTCAACTGCCTCGATGCATATGCCACAACTCTGCCTTCTTGCATAAGAACACAACCCAAACCTTGACGAGATGCGTCACAGTAAATAGAGAAATCCTTTCACAGATCTGGTAGTATCAACACTGGAGCTATAGTCAGACGTTTCTTCAACTCTTCAAAATTAGCCTGACATTTATCGGACCAGACAAACTTAGCATTCTTCTCTAGCAGAGCTGTCATTGGCTTAGCAAGCTTGGAGAAACCTTCAATAAACCTTCTGTAGTACCCAGCCAATCGAGGAGGAAACTACGGATCCCGGTCACATCTGTTGGTGGCTCCCAGTTCAACACATCTTCAACCTTACTCGAATCTACTGAGATACCTCCATTAGAGACCACATGTCCAAGGAAAGAAACTTCCTTCAACCAGAACTCACACTTGTTGCGCTTGGCATACAACTTGTGCTCTCTGAGTTTCTGCAGTATAGCCTCAGATGTTCAGCATGATCTTCCTTGTTCTTGGAGAAACCAGAATATCATCAATAAACACAACAACAAACTTGTCGAGATACTCCATGAACACCTTGTTCATCATATACATAAAGTAGGCAGGTGCATTGGTCAACCAAAAGACATGACTGTATACTCATACAACTCATACCTGGTAGTGAATGCTGTCTTAGGAATATCAGATGCTCGAATCTTCAACTGATGGTAACCAGAACGTAGATCAATCTTAGAAAAACACACAGGCACCTCTGAGCTGGTCGAACAGATCATCAATCCTCGGCAACAGGTACTTGTTCTTGATAGTAACCTCATTCAACGATCGATAGTCAACACACATCCGTTGACCACCATCCTTCTTGTCAACAAAAACAGGAGCTCCCCATGGTGATGAACTAGAATGAATAAACCCTTTTTCTTGTAACTCTCTAATTTGTTTCTTAAGTTCTTCTAGTTCAGGTACTCTCATTCTATATGGTCTTTTAGCTATGGGTGCAGTTCCAGGTAAAAGCTCAATAATAAATTCAATGTCGCAATCGGGTGGCATACCTGGCAAATCATCGGGGAACACATCTGGAAACTCATCCACCACTAGATCTTCCTGGAAAACCTCTTCATTCATCTGGTTCACTGTTGCGGTTGGTGACGGTTGTAGCACTACATCAACCCTGACTTTGTCTCCCTTTGCTGTGGTAACTGACACGACTTTCTCTTGACACTGAATCACTGTTTTGGTCTTCATCATCCAATCCATACCCAGTATTAGATCAATACCAGCTGTCTTCAGCACAATCGGGGATACGGAGAAGTCTACCCCCTTAAGGACACATCCAGCGGCATACACTGAAGCGTAGCTTGCAAACCTCCACCCGGTGAGGTAACCATAATAGGGGTTTTCATGAGGCTAACATGCAGATTATGCATTCTAACAAATGTATGTGATATGAAAGTATGCGATGCACCAGAATAAAAAAGAACTGTAGCGAGGATGGAACTGATGTTGAACGTACTAAGCATGACTTCTGGCGCTTCCTGCACGGTCTCTGCGGACACGTGATTCACCTTGCCCGTATTAGGGTGTGCTTGCTGCCTTCCTTTCTGCCCATTATCTCTGAGGTGGGAGCTGATCTTGCCTCTTCGGACAACGGTTGGCAAAGTGACTTGGATCACCACAACGGTAGCAGGCATTGGGTGCTCCATTCTTGGCGGGGGTGTTGGGTGCACTATTCTTCATGGGAGTATTGTTGGGGGTGCTTTGGCGCTGGGCCTGATTATTGTTCTGCTGCTGTTGCGGGTATGGGGGACGTTGCTGTCCCTGGTTGCGGTTCCACTGAGTAGTAGGTCCCTGGTACCTCTGCTGGTTGCCTGATGCGAAGAGTTAGGACGAGGGCGATTGTTACTACTAGAGGACTGACCTTGGAGCTTCCTCTTTTTAGCCTCCATTTCTTTGCGCTTGTTTGTCAACCACTAAGCACGGTTGACCAGAGTCTGGTAGCTGGCGAACTCATTGGACATCAGCTGAAGCGCCAGTCCATCATTCAGACCCTTGAGAAAGCGACGCTGCTTGTCGGCATCCTGAGCAATATCAGCGGGGGCATAGCATGACAACTGAGCAAACTTGTCACGATACTCAGCAACGGTCATGGCTCCTTGGCGTGGAGATCTGAATTCCTCTTGCTTTAGCTCAATCAAGCCAGCAGGGATGTGATATGCTTTGAAGTTGCTCTTGAACTCCTCAAATATGACAGCTGGGGCATTGTTGTTGGCGACCGAACTGAAACAATTCCCACCAATGCAGAGCAGCTCCTTGCAACTGACCAGAAGCATAGAGCACCTTCTCCTGGTCATTGCACTATGCGATGGTGAGCTGACGTTCAACAGCACGAAGCCAGTCATCAGCCTCTAGGAGATTAGCAGCATGAGAGAACACTGGCGGGTGACCCTTAGAAACTCACCCTCTTGTCCCTCACTTGCATCGGTGGGCCCCTCAACGGGCTAGTTGGCAGATGTTGCATCATGGTCTGCATGATTGGGCATGGATGCCCATCAACTGCTGAATGTCCACTGGTGGTGGTGGTGGGTTTACAGGTGCTCCATGACCACGGCTGTGTGACACCCTAGTGTCAAACACTGCATTAGGCACTGCAATTAGCTACTAAAGAAGCATAAGCAATGCATTGCATCATTTCACGTGCATAAGAGTGCTTTTTGCTTGTGTTTAATTGTTGGATTTTGGATTTCTATTTGACTTGATGATTTAAGTGGATTCTACTTAGGCAAAGAGTTTTATAAAATAGAGAATATTGAGTAGAGTGCTTTTATGTTGGAGTTTTGACCTAGTTCGGATTAGTTTGTTAAATTAAAATAAGTCAAAAAAATGATTTATGCTTCAAAATTGGCTTTATTTATGTGGAGGATTTAAAAATGGTTTTCAGAAAAAGTGTCCTATATGAAAGTTGTAGAGAAAATTATTTTGAGCAACTTTTATATTGAAGTCAAAACCTAGTTTGGAGTTTTTGAAACTGTTTTTGAGTGGTCAAACTGGGGAAAATATTTGGAAAAAGAAAAAAGGAAATGAATTCTTCCCGCTCCCTCGTTTTCGGCCCATCTGGCCTTTCGGCCCAACCGCGCCCCCGCGCCCCGCCCGAACCGCGCGCGCCGCGCGCCCTGCGCAGCACCGGACCGCCCCGCGCTCGCCGCGCCAACCGCGCGCGCCCGCCGATCGTGGCCGCCGCCGCCCCCCCGCGCATCCCGGCCGAGGCCCCGGCCAAAACCGAGCACCCTCGCCCTCTCTCTCACCCGCACACACTCTCTCACTCTCGCTCGCACTCTCACCCTAGCACGAACGCGAGCCGAGCGCTCCCCGCTCGCTGCGACCACCGCCGCAATCACCCTCTCCGTTCCGACCACCACCGTCCATCGTCATCCGATTCCTCCTGCACGCTGCTCCGCCTCGCCTTTGCACGCCCGGTGCTCGCGCTAGTGCCATCGACCGAGCCTCGACGCCGCGAAAGGACGTAGCGCCTCTTTCGGCCGTTAGTCGCCACCGCCGAGCCGCAACGCCGTTCTTCCAACCCGAGCTCCACCGACCTCTCTTCTTCATCCTCGAGCTTCACCGAGCCAAGGCAAGGTGAGAACGCCAACAAGCCTTAACGCTACCGCCTCCCATCTCCCTCTTCTCCCCGGCCGAGCGCCATGGGCGCCGCCGCGGACCTCTCACGTGGCCAAGCTCCTCTGGAGCCATCCGAGCCAAACCAACCCCCTGGTAGCTTCCCTAGGGTTCGTAGGAGCTTTTGCCTCCCCCAATTTCTCCCGGCCACTGCCGGAAATGGCGAAGCCGTGAGTCGCCGCCGTCGCTGTGCGCGCCGCTCGCCGCCGGCACGCTCCGGCCATGCGCTGGCCAAACCAACACCACCACGGGATGCACCTCGTCGAGACGAGTCTATCTAGCCTAGCCTCGCCGCCGGAGACCTCACCGCCGGCGAGCAGCCGCCGGTCAAACACCTCCCCTGTTCTTCTCTCTCTGACGGGTGGGTCCCGTTGACCCGTGGACCCCGCGCGTCAGTCTCTCACTGGTCCATGGACCGGGTGCACGCAGTGAGCCGGGATGAATTCAAATGATTCTTTTTACTTTTATTTTCCAGAGATGCTTGTTATTTTTGTGTAGCTCGTTTTAAAAGTCCAAATGAAGTACTTTCAGTTTTGCTAGCTTGCTTATGAGTAGATCTATCATGGAAAAATATGAAAGTATTTTTGGTAGAAGTTTATTTTACTGTTTTTATTTAATTCAGTTTATGCTTTTGTTGTGATAGATGAAAATAAGTGTTTTCTGGTTGAGGTAATTCCTGGAAAATTTTGTGTAAGTTTATTATATGTTTGGCACTTGTGAAAAATATATGATGCACTGTTTATGTAGAAAAAGTTACTGTTATGATTAAAAGTCTTTTTTGGCTGATTTCTTAGAATAAATGTTAAGGTGTTTTATATGTCGAAAAAAATGTGGGAAAATTTTTATAGCCTCTGTTTATGATATCAAGCTGAAAAATGTAGCATGAGCTGTTATGTGCAGAAATCTGAAGTTGCTTTACAAAGGTGCTTTTCTGTGTTTCCTTTGGAAATTCATGTAAGAAATAATATAATGTTTCTGTTCATGGAACTTTCTTGATAAGCATAAAATGTGAAGTAGAATCTGGAAAAATATGAAATTGAGTTTTGCATCCTTTTCCAGTAGGGTTGTAGTTCAAATGGTTTAAATTGCAATAGATTTGTTTATTTTGTGTAGGCTTGTATGTTTATGCTCTGGCCACAAATTTCTACAGTAGAGTGTTGTGGTAGAAGAAGCCAGGAAAATTATGAAATCTGCTGTTTACACTTTTTGAATGAGGAGCTAGTTCAAAGCACTTTTTGGGCAGTTTGCTTGTTATTTTTATATCTGCAGTTCTGTATTTTATTTTGGTTGGAATTTGTTCAGTAAAGTCCAGTGAGTGTTAATTACCTTCTGGAATTTTTGTGGATTTTTCTGAGTTCAGAAAAATGCACTTGCAGTTCAAACCTGAATTTCGTTTGAATTATTAAATAAGAAATAGGTGAATAAATGATTTTGTTTTATGAAATAAATAAGTATTTGCCTCAATGTCAAAAGTGGTTCAACAAGTTGGTTTTGTTGGTTTGCAAGAAATGCTCTTTCTCATACCATCACACCTCGCACCCGCATTTAAATATTTATTATTCGTCGCATGCAATAGGATCGACCACTCCGGAGCCCGAGCAGGAGCCAGAAGCAAACGCCGAGCAGCAGATTCCGGAGCTTCAGCAAGCCGAGGAGGTCGACCCCGCCAGCGACGCTAACTTGCCCGAGTGCCCCTCCCACGAGGCCTCGGTCTTCACCCAAGGCAAGCCCCGGAGCATTCTAAGTCTCCTATTATTTACAATTAAATTACTTGAGTCCTTTTATATTGTGATGCATTAGGTTAGGAGTTGATTGAATCCTACTTGCTGCATTGCCGTTCCTTGATTATTGATTAATACCCGCCTTGTTATCCTGTTACTTTTATAATGTAGAATTGCTTAGCCTGCTGAATAAAAGTAATAGTTGAGGATGTTTCCGTAATACCCTGATGGGTAGTTACCGGATCACGGTTGGCTATATTTGCTATCGTGAAAAAGAACCTGAGTTGTAGTGAAATACGGTCAACTGGAAGGCAAGGCACAAGTTTGAAAACTTGGGGCAGTCCGTCCGTTGGATCGTGTAGGTTTGTATCGATGTTGGCCCTCGTTCATTTTTGAACGCGCCCTTTTACTTAGGGATATGTCGGTGCCGTAATCATCGACCCAAAGCCGGTTAGAAGCTGTTCGGGCCGGTCTCAACCCGTGTCGTGTGCCTCTAGTATGGAAATTGCGATCTGCCGCGTGAGGCCATCGCCAGGTTCCAATTGGGCGGTCCGTGCTGTGAGCCGCGACGATTACCACCACGAACAAGCATCGAGCGGTTGCCCAATGCATGGACCCGACGGGGAAAGTGTGGGCTGGTATTAAAGGTCTTTCACCAGCTGGTTGGAATTCGATTCGAGTCGCCGTCTCCCCCGGTTAGTGGGAAACTATGGCGAGCTTCACCACGATACAACTCCATGTGATGATTTAAGGTTCAACTAAAATGTGGATAAGTCAACTGGATATGGTTATATTATTGATTGATAGATTCAAGTGAGTGCTCTAGTACAGGTGAAAAACCTAGAGTTAAGGAATAGGTCTAAAAAATGGCAGCTCATCTTTATCATTAATTACCTCTTATCTGAATCTGAGCTTTTCGCAACTAAAAGATCCCAGCTCCACCTCAAAAGCCTTGCATACCCTTGGAGTCTTTATTTTCAGTTGGACGGGTAAGTCTAGCTGAGTACATTCCCGTACTCAGGGTTTATCCGTTGTTGCAGATGGCCAGGTCTACTTCGGCTATTGTAAGCACTGCCTCTACCCAGTGGAAGGTGATGAGGAGTAGGCCCCGGGCAGGGTCGTCCAGAAGCTTTTTTTTTTTGCTGGTCTGAGACTATTAGTGGCACATTATCTGAAAAAGGAGGAGTGAGTGTGTGAGTGGATTTATCAAACAATGTTTTATTTGGACCACGTGTGTTGTGGTCGTGTTTCAAACTTATTTAAGCTTCCGCACTTTTAAAATTCGATTTGTAATAACTCGTTTTAAATTCGTACTCTGATGTTAAATTCGGTTTCGTTTTTCACTGCGATGTCTCTTTACGAATGTAATCCTTGAACGATGCGATCCTGTATGATGAAGTGAAAGAAATCCTTCGAGGTTTCCGGACTACCGGGGTTATATGGGTTCAAGTATGAGTCAAAGTCAGACGGATTTGGCTAAGATAATACTTGAGCTCTTATAATCAGGGCGGTTCCGCCACAGCTGGTATCGGAGCATGGTTCAAGTGATTACCTCCGTAGAGAGCTATTTTCGAACTAAATGGGTATTTCAAAACTATTTTCGATTACTAAGTGTGCCCAGTCTCGTCCTTAAGCCCTATACTAGGATTCAGGTGGCTTACTGCTAACAGGGTTCAGGGTTTTGCTTCATGCTGGATCTTTATTTGCTGGTCCATTCTCGGGAAAAAGAGAATGCGTCGATCGCGAAAACATGCATAAAATGATTTTGTGAGATATGAGAGCATGACCGTCCAACCGTCGGTCTAGGTGAGAGTTCTTATACCAAGTATGTGCGAGCTCCACGCGGACACATACGAGAGTATCAATGTTTTCAAGGGTGTTTTCTATGTTGGTGCATGGTGTTTAGTGTTGGCTTCTATGTATTTTGCGCATATTGGCCAATACTCAATTGTTTTATCATTGGGAATTTCTTTGGGCTGAAATGAATCTTCTGCAGGTACACTAACTATGCGAACGAGTAGAACGTGTAGATAACGCATGAGAGATCGTTCTTGCCACCGACTAGAACGTTAGGACTTACGAGTCATATTAGTGAGTGAGAACGTAAGTACGATCATGCATCATGTTTATATTCATGCATTTACATTTCCTCCCCTTAATTAAAAGTTGTCTCTTTTCTATAAAATTTGCCAACTTAATATCCGTCTCACGAGAGTTCGAAACCCTTTTGTTTCTACAGATGGCCCGGACTAAGCTGACCGCTCGCAAGGCCACCGGAGGCAGAGGAGTTCCGCGTCACCGCTTGGCCACCAAGCTGACCCGGAAGACGTTCTTGTCCTACTTCGGGTTGCCGACTATCCTTTGGAGGATTCTGCAGGCCGTGGGCTATGAGGAGGGACAGGAGCCCAGGTACTCATGGCAGAAGGAGATCTACGGGCAGGATTCCTTGGTCATGGTGGAGATCAAAGTCAAGGCTTTGCCCGCCAAGCCCACTGGACAGGATGGACAGAGATCACCAGAGGCACTTGTGCCAAGGATGGAGCCAACAGGGCAGCATACCTAGTGCTGAAGGACATCATCGCCCGCTTCCCCGCCGACCTAGCTAGCGCTATGGCAGGAGTGTTTCCCGTGGATCACTTTTCCATTGCGCTGGAAGCAGACTTCGGAGTCAGTCTTGACAGGAAGCCCAGAGGAGAGGTTCTACTGTGAGACACCTGCGATGAGCGCCACTGGAGCTTTGCTAGGTGTATGTGAGAGTTTGGAGCGCACTCTTGAGAGCGTGTCCTTCACCCTCACCGCCACCTACCAGAGCAAGAGGAAGCTACAGGAGGACTTCGACGCTGAGGTTGCTCGTCTGCAGGAGAGGATTCAGCAGGTCACTCTGGAGCGTGACGACGCCCGCAACAGCAGCAGCACAGTCTACTGCCAGGACAGTTGCAGAGCAGATGTACCTGACTACCGCTCTTCAGAGGGATGAGGCCCGCACCGCGCTCGACCAGCTCAGAGAGGGAGCCCACCTGTTGATACAGCAGATCCACGGACAGCAGGCCTACATCGACCAGCTCCACGAGGCCGTCCATCAGATGCATCACGCCGCGCAGGAGGCCGCCGCCCAGCAGAGTTGAGGTTCCGGATCCCCAGGACGGAGAGGTCCTTGGCCCCGACGCCCCACCAGAGGAGGATCACGCTGACGAGCCGATGATCGACGTCGACGCAGAGGACGCCGCATCCGCCGCTGGAGACCCCTGAGCGCTAGTTTGTTAGGGATCGTTTTCTTTTGTATAGCTTGAGCTTGCTCGCTAAGTGATGTAACACCCTAAACATGTGCTGGTTTTATGTTTAAATGTTGATGGCATGTAAGCTTTTGGACAAAGTCCGGACTTCGATCCGGCATCTTTTATGGAAATCCGTCGTTTGCATGTCTAATTTCGAGCGATTTATTGTGATGTTGTATGGAAATGAGTAATTATACTTGGTCGTGTGCTAAATTTTCGAATTATGTACAGCGCAGTATTTATTCATGATCGATGTAACATCACCTAATGATTGCTTATTAATGGGATATGCAGATGCCGGCACACACTCGCAGCCAGCGTGGGCAGGGGGCAGGACAGGAGGAGAATCTGCCACCTCCCCCACCGCCGCCGATGACGCCGGAAGCGTTCTTTGGCCAGTTCTTGGGTAGCCAAAGGAACATGGAGGAGATGCAGAGGCACATGGAGGCCACCCTCCGCAATATCGCTAACAACACTGCACAGCAGCATCATCAACGTCAAGGCCCGGAGCCCAACCAGTACAGCTCCTACCGTGACTTCTTGGACACTCGCCTCTTGTGTTCAAGGAAGCCACCGAACCGCTTGAGGCTGATGAGTGGCTCAACTCCATCACTCAGAAGTTCCGTCTGCTTCGTCTGACAGAAGAGCTCAAGGCAGAGTACGCCGCCCACATGTTGGAAGGACCCGCAGGTTTGTGGTGGGCCCAGTACCGTGCATCCTTGCCTGCAAATGCACGTGTCACTTGGGATCAGTTCTCCACCGCTATGCGCAACCACTACATCCCTAGTGGTCTGATGGAAATGAAGGTTGCAGAGTTCATGAGGTTATCCCAGGGGACTAGGTCTATGTCCGAGTACCTCCACAGTTTCAACAACCTAGCTCGCTACGCCCCAGACTTTGTTGATACTGAGGCCAAGAAGATCGCAAGCTTCAAACGTGGCATGAGTGCCGCCATGCTTTCCAAGATGGGCAACAGTCACCGCACCACCTTCAGTGACTTCGTCAGTGACTGCCTAAATCAAGAGGCCAATGACAGCCGGCTGGCGACAGAGACACGCCGTCGTGCAAACGAAGGAGGTTCGTCTCAACAGAGGACCCCTTTCGGAGCGCGTACCCCGTATCGCCCGCCTGTTACAGGAGCAAGATACCGTCCCCCACAGAGGAAGATCACTACCAACCGTTCCCGTCCCAGTTTCCAGAAGCCCTACACCGCCCCCATGATGCAGAACAAGAGCAAAGCAGGGAGTGCAGGAGGTTCCAAGACCCCATATGTGATTGGTCCATGCTATAATGTGGTCAGACTGGACATCTATCACGTCAGTGCCCTCGCCCAAAGAAGCATACACTCAGCCCCCACCTCGTACGGGTCATGTGCATCACACCACCGTGGAAGAAGTGCCAGAAGGAGAGCCTGTCACCGCTGGTACGTTTCTTGTTAATCAATGCCCCGCAGTCGTGCTGTTTGATTCTGGAGCATCGCATTCTTTCATAAGTGAGAATTTTGTTATAAGAAGTAATCTTGAGTTGATAGAGTTAGACCGGGGATATCAGATAAGTTCCGCCGGAGCTGTTCTCTCCGCGCGTAAAATGGCTAAAGGAGTGGAAATGACCTTTGGGAATAAGAAGGCCATAGTGGATCCTATCGTAATTCCTGGTCTAGGTCTGGATGTAATCTTGGGTATGGGTTGGGATGAAACTCTGGAAAGTCAACCTTGATGTCGCAGAGCGTGTAGTTTCCATGGTTAGCCCTCGTAGTGGGTCTACCTTTCGGTTCAAGTTACCTCGAAACCCCCATGAGATCGGAGTGTTGTTCAATATCACGGCAAACAGATAGCTGAGATCTCAGTAGTGTGTGAGTTTCGGATGTTTTTCCTGATGAGTTGCCTGGACTACCGCCAGATAGGGATGTGGAGTTTGCTATAGAGTTAATCCCTGGAACAGCACCCATATCTCGAAGACCGTATAGAATGCACGCTAAAGAGTTAGCAGAGCTTAAGGTTCAGTTGCAAGAACTTTTGGATAAGGGTTTGATACGCCCTAGTTCGTCACCTTGGGGATGTCCCGCTATCTTTGTGAAGAAGAAGGATAAAACTTTGAGGATGTGTGTGGATTACAGACCGTTAAATGCAGTCAGTAACTATAAAGAACAAATATCCCTTACCCCGAATCGATGTCTTGTTTGATCAGTTGTCAAAGGCGAAAGTGTTCTCCAAGATCGACCTGAGGTCAGGATACCATCAGATTAAGATCAGAAGAGAAGATGTACCAAAAACAGCTTTCTCTACCAGATACGGACTCTATGAGTATTTAGTTATGTCTTTGGATTGACCAATGCACCAGCACATTTCATGTACCTGATGAATTCGGTCTTCATGCCAGAGTTGGATAAGTTTGTTGTAGTGTTCATCGATGATATCTTGGTATACTCTGAGAATGAGAGGGACCATGCTGAGCATCTACGAGTTGTTCTGACCCGGCTTAGAGAGCATAAGTTGTATGCTAAGTTCAGCAAGTGTGAGTTTTGGTTGAAGAAGGTACCTTTCCTTGGTCACGTCCTTTCAGAGGAAGGGATCTCTGTAGACCCTTCTAAAGTGCAAGAGGTTATGGATTGGGAAGCACCCACAAGTGTTTTTGAGGTTCGCAGCTTTTTGGGTTTGGCAGGATACTACCGTCGGTTTATTCCGGATTTTTCGAGAATAGCCAAGCCTATGACCCGTTTAACGCAGAAAAACAAGAAGTTCGAATGGACTCCAGAGTGTGAAGCAGCTTTTCGCACTCTGCGAACGTTGTTGACTTCCGCGCCTGTTCTGGCTCAGCCAAACTTGGAGGAACCTTTTGATGTGTTTTGTGACGCATCCAAGATTGGACTTGGGTGTGTACTCATGCAGAATGGAAGAGTTATCGCCTATGCTTCTCGTCAGTTGCGACCACACGAAGAGAATTACCCCACTCATGATTTGGAATTAGCAGCCGTCGTGCATGCACTCAAGATTTGGAGGCATTATCTTATGGGAAACTTATGTCATGTGTACACGGATCATAAAAGTCTGAAATATATCTTCACCCAGCCAGAGTTGAACATGAGGCAGAGAAGATGGTTAGAGCTAATTAAGGATTACAACCTTGAAGTGCATTACCACCCCGGAAAAGCAAACGTTGTAGCCGATGCCTTGAGTCGCAAGACTCATTGCAACTCCCTACAACCACTGTTGGAAGATGGATTTAACCTTATGCACCCTGTTATGCTGAACAATATCACTCTTCAGTGCACCTTAGAAAGTGACATCATCGAGAGACAAAAGACCGATGAAGAGATCTGTCAGATTAAGAAGAGGATGGAAACCAGTAGTTCTTTGAACTTCAGGACTGATGAACAGGGAATCTTGTGGTATAACCAGAGGTTGGTTGTTCCTAAGGACCAGAGCTGAAAGAAAGAAAGAAAGAATGAATGAAGCTCACAATTCAAAGTTATCCATTCACCCAGGAAGCAGTAAGATGTACCAAGATTTGAAAACAAGGTATTGGTGGTCAAAGATGAGGAAAGAAGTTGCAGCTTATGTTGCAAGGTGTGATACTTGCTGCAGGATAAAAGCTATACACCTGAGACCTGCCGGATTGTTACAACCGTTGTCAATCCCAGAGTGGAAATGGGAAGAAATTAGTATGGATTTCATCACGGGTCTTCCCACCACTCAAAAAGGAAATGATTCTATCTGGGTTATCGTGGATCGGTTATCTAAAGTGGCTCACTTCATACCAGTTAAGACTACACACCGCCCTCATCAGTATGCAGACCTGTACATTCAGAATATCTTGAGATTGCATGGAGTTCCAAAAAGGATTGTCTCTGATAGAGGACCCCAGTTCATAGCGCGTTTTTGGGAACAGTTGCACAAGGAGTTAGGAACCAAGTTGGTAAGAAGTTCCGCTTATCACCCCAAACCGCAGGACAACAGAAAGAGTAAATCAGATTTTGGAAGATATCCTAAGAGCTTGTGTTCTATCTTCAGGAGAGTCGTGGGAAAAATGGTTACCCCTTGCCGAGTTTTCATATAACAACAGCTATCAGGAAAGTATAAAGATGGCACCGTTTGAAGTTTGTATGGACGAAGATGCAGAACCCCAGTAAATTGGGTTGATCAGGAGATCGAGGATTCTATGGGTCAGATTACGTGAAGGATGCTGAAGAGATTGTGCAAACAGTACAACAACATATCAAAGTAGCACAATCCCGACAGAAGAGTTATGCTGACACTCGAAGAAGACCCTTGGAATTTCAAGTAGGAGACTATGTGTATCTTAAGGTCTCACCTATGAGAAAGGTCCAACGTTTTGGAATTAAGAAGAAGCTAGCACCTCGATATGTGGGACCTTACCGATCATAGCAAAGAAGGGAGAAGTGGCATACGAAGTACAGTTACCCCCAGAGATGAGCACAGTTTTCCCAGTGTTCCACGTATCACAGTTGAAGAAGTGTCTTCGAGTTCCAGAACAAGAAGAAGTTCGGATTCCAGACGTCACCATCAGATCGGATCTGGAGTACTACGAGCAGCCCAAGGAGATTTTGGACACCAAGACCCGAGAGACGCGTCACCGAACAGTGAAGACTTACAAGATTTTTGGAGCAATCACGGACCCAACCAATGATGCGACTTGGGAAACAGAGAGAGTACTTACGCGTAAACTACCCCGCTTTTTATAAAGATGGTACGTAACTCAAATCTCGGGACGAGATTTCTTTAAGGGGGGAAGGGCTGTGACACCCTAGTGTCAAGCACTGCATTAGGCACTGCAATTAGCTACTAAAGAAGCATAAGCAATGCATTGCATCATTTCATGTGCATAAGAGTGCTTTTGCTTTTGTTTAATTGTTGGATTTTGGATTTCTATTTGACTTGATGATTTAAGTGGATTTCTACTTGGGCAAAGATTTATAAAATAGAGAATATTGAGTAGAGTGCTTTTTATGTTGGAGTTTTGACCTAGTTCGGATTAGTTTGTAAATTAAAATAAGTCAAACAAAATGATTTATGCTTCAAAATTGGCTTTATTTATGTGGAGGATTTAAAAATGGTTTTCAGAAAAAGTGTCCTATATGAAAGTTGTAGAGAAAATTATTTGAGCAACTTTTATATTTGGGTCAAAACCTAGTTTGGAGTTTTTGAAACTGTTTTTGAGTGGTCAAACTTGGAAAATATTTGGAAAAAGAAAAAGGAAATGAATTCTTCCCGCTCCCTCGTTTCGGCCCATCGGCCTTTCGGCCCAACCGCGCCCGCTCCCGCTCCCGCCGCGCGCGCCGCTCGCCCGCGCAGCGCCGGCCCAGCCAGCACCCGCGTCGGCCCGCTCCCGCGCGGCACACCGCCGCGCCGGCCACGCGCGCGCGCCGCGCGCCGCTCGGCGCGCGCCGCGCGCTCAGCCGACACGGCCGCGCCGTACGCCGGCCAAAGCCGCCGCGTGGCGGCGATGCTGAGCAAATCCCGCGCGGCCCATCCCTTCCGATCTTCTCCCACC
The DNA here is from genome assembly GCA_009763385.1 of Coix lacryma-jobi var. lacryma-jobi. Taxonomy (NCBI): domain Eukaryota; kingdom Viridiplantae; phylum Streptophyta; class Magnoliopsida; order Poales; family Poaceae; genus Coix; species Coix lacryma-jobi. The sequence goes on from VDCT01000877.1 coordinate 89,773, forward strand.
GGAGCACGCCAGCGATCCTCGCCCACCAGTCACCGCTCGCCTCGCCTGCCGCACCGCCCCGCTCGCCGCCACCGCGCGTCGCCCGCCGCTCGGGCCCCGCCACCACACCGACCGGCCGAGCCCGGCCAAAACCGAGCACCCCTCGCCCTCCTCTCACCCCGCACACACTTCTCACTCTCGCTCGCACTCTCACCCTCTCGCTCACACGAACGCGAGCCGAGGCTCCCGCTCGCTGCGACCACCGCCGCAACACCCCTCTCCGTCCGACCACCACCGTCCATCGTCGTCTCATCTCCTGCACGCTGCTCCGCCTCGCCTTTGCACGCCCGGTGCTCGCGCTAGCGCCATCGACGAGCCCAACGCCGCCGGAGGACGTAGCGCCTCTTTCGGTCGTAGTCGCCACCGCCGAGCCGCAACGCCGTTCTCCCAACCCGAGCTCCACCGACTTCTCTCTTCATCCTCGAGCTTCACACGAGCCAAGGCAAGGTGAGAACGCCAACAAGCCTTAACGCTACCGCCTCCCATCTCCCTCTTCTCCCCGGCCGAGCGCCATGGGCGCCGCGCGGACCTCTCACGTGGCCAAGCTCCTCTGGAGCCATCCGAGCCAAACCAACCCCCTTGGTAGCTTCCCTAGGGTTCGTAGGAGCTTTTGCCTCCCCCAATTTCTCCGGCCACTACCGGAAATGGCGAAGCCGTGAGTCGCCGCCGCCGCCGTGCGCCGCCGCTCGCCGCCGGCACGCTCCGGTCATGCGCTGGCCAAACCAACACCACCACGGGATGCACCTCGTCGAGACGAGTCTATCTAGCCTAGCCTCGCCGCCGGAGACCTCACCGCCGGCGAGCAGCCGCCGGGCAAACCACCTCCCTGTTCTTCTCTCTCTGACGGGTGGGTCCCGTTGACCCATGGACCCCGCGCGTCAGTCTCTCACTGGTCCATGGACCGGGTGCACGCAGTGACCGGGAGGGATGAATTCAAATGATTTCTTTTTACTTTTATTTTTCCAGAGATGCTTGTTATTTTTGTGTAGCTCGTTTTAAAAGTCCAATTGAAGTACTTTCAGTTTTGATAGCTTGCTTATGAGTAGATCTATCATAAAAATATGAAAGTATTTTTGGTAGAAGTTTATTTTACTGTTTTTATTTAATTCAGTTTATATGCTTTTGTTGTGATAAATAGAAATAAGTGTTTTCTGGTTGAGTTAATTCCTGGAAAATTTTGTGTAAGTTTATTATACTGTTTGGCACCTGTGAAAAATATATGATGCACTGTTTATGTAGAAAAAGTTACTGTTATGATTAAAAGTCCCTTTTGGCTGATTTCTTAGAATAAATGTTAAGGTGTTTATATGTCGAAATAAAATATGGGAAAATTTGTATAGCCTCTGTTTTGATATCCAAGCTGAAAAAATGTAAGCATGAGCTGTTATGTGCAGAAATCTGAAGTTGCTTTACAAATGTGCTTTTCTGTGTTTTCCTTTGGAAATTCATGTAAGAAATAGTATAATGCTTCTGTTCATGGAACTTTCTTGATAAGGATAAAATGTGAAGTAGAATCTGGGAAAAATGTGAAATTGAGTTTTGCACCTTTTCCAGTAGGGTTGTAGTTCAAATGGTTTAATTGCAATAGATTTGTTTATTTTGTGTAGGCTTGTATGTTTATGCTCTGGCACAAATTTTCTACAGTAGAATGTTTATGGGTAGAAGAAGCCAGGAAAATTACGGAATCTGCTGTTTGACACTTTTTGAATGAGGAGCTAGTTCAAAGCACTTTTTGGGCAGTTTGCTTGTTATTTTTTATATTGCAGTTCTGTATTTTATTTTGGTTGGAATTGTTCAGTAAAGTCCAGTGAGTGTTAATGCCTTCTGGAATTTTTGTGGATTTTTCTGAGTTCAGAAAAATGCACTTGCAGTTCAAACCTAATTTCTTTTGAATTATTAAATAAGAAATAGGTGAATAAATGGATTTTGTTTTATGAAATAAATAAGTATTTGCCTCAATGTCAAAAGTGGTTCAACAAGTTGGTTTTGTTGGTTTGCAAGAAATGCTCTTTCATACCACACATCTTGCACCCGCATTTAAATTATTTATTATTCGTCGCATGCAATAGGATCGACACTCCGGAGCCCGAGCAGGAGCCAGAGCAAACGCCGAGCAGCAGATTCCGGAGCTTCAGCAAGCCGAGGAGTCGACCCCGCCAGCGACACTAACTTGCCCGAGTGCCCCTCCCACGAGGCCTCGGTCTTCACCCAAGGCAAGCCCCGGAGCATTCTAAGTCTCCTATTATTTACAATTAAATTACTTGGTCCTTTTATATTGTGATGCATTAGGTTAGGAGTTGATTGAATCCTACTTGCTGCATGTCGTTCCTTGATTATTGATTAATACCCGCCTTGTTATCCTGTTACTTTTATAATGTAGAATTGCTTAGCCTGCTGAATAAAAGTAATAGTTGAGGATGTTTCCGTAATACCCTGATGGGTAGTTACCGGATCACGGTTGGCTATATTGCTATCGTGAAAAAGAACCTGAGTTGTAGTGAAATACGGTCAACTGGAAGGCAAGGCACAAGTTTGGAAACTTGGGGCAGTCCGTTCGTTGGATCGTGTAGGTTTGTATCGATGTTGGCCCTCATTCATTTTTGAACGCGCCCTTTTACTTAGGGATATGTCGGTGCCGTAATCATCGACCCCAAAGCCGGTTAGAAGCTGTTCGGGCCGGTCTCAACCCGTGTCGTGCCTTCTAGTATGGAAATGCGATCTGCCGCGTGAGGCCATCGCCAGGTTCCAATTGGAATTCGATTCGAGTCGCCGTCTCCCCCGGTTAGTGGAAACTATGGCGAGCTTCACCACGATACAACTCCATGTGATGATTTAAGGTTCAACTAAAATGTGGATAAGTCAACTGGATATGGTTATAATTGATTGATAGATTCAAGTGGGTGCTCTAGTACAGGTGAAAAACCTAGAGTTAAGGAATAGGTCTAAAAATGGCAGCTCATCTTTATCATTAATTACCTCTTATCTGAATCTGAGCTTTTCGCAACTAAAAGATCCCAGCTCCACCTCAAAAGCCTTGCATACCCTTGGAGTCTTTATTTTCAGTTGGACGGGTAAGTCTAGCTGAGTACATTCCCGTACTCAGGGTTTATCCCGTTGTTGCAGATGGCCAGGTCTACTTCGGCTATTGTAAGCACTGCCTCTACCCAGTGGAAGGTGATGAGGAGTAGGCCCAGGGCAGGGTCGTCCAGAAGCTTTTCTTTTTCTTTTGCTGGTCTGAGACTATTAGTGGCACATTATCTGAAAAAGGAGGAGTGAGTGTGTGAGTGGATTTATTCAAAAACGTTTTATTTGGACCACGTGTGTTGTGGTCGTGTTTCAAACTTATTTAAGCTTCCGCACTTTTAAAATTCGGTTGTAATAACTCCGTTTAAATTCGCACTCTGATGTTAAATTCGGTTTCGTTTTTCACTGCGATGTATCTTTACGAATGTAATCCCGAACGATGCGATCCTGTATGATGTATGGTGAAAGAAATCCTTCGAGGTTTCCGGACTACCGGGGTTATATGGGTTCAAGTATAAGTCGAAGTCAGACGGATTTGGCTAAGATAATACTTGAGCTCTTATAATCAGGGCGGTTCCGCCACAACGGCCACGTCCACGTCCACCTCCACTCCACCTCCTCTGGCAGCCATCTGTGTTCCAACAAGGACCACGGTGTAGCGAACTTTTCAATAAAGGATCACTTACATGAGAAGAACAAGAGATCTGAAAATTTCTGGGCGAGATCCGGTAACAGCAGTGCAGTAAAACGGTCATAACTCGAGTTCCAGAATCCAAGAGGGCGGTGCCATACACGGCTGGACAAGATGACAAAATTATCTACAACTTTATTTAAGTGACTTTCCCAGATTCTGTCGTTAAATTAGTCAAAAAACAGAGAACAAACGAACTGTCCAGAGTTCAGAACTGCGCAGAAGAAACTTTAACTTGAACAGTCATATCTCACAAACCGTAACAGCTATTGAGGTGATTACAGAGGCATTAGTTAGATGTTCATATGTCTATGTTCCATCCATAAAATTCTCAGCCATGTTGCACGAACATAACTTGAGATATAACAGAAAGATTACAGGTTGCTCCAGAAAACAGCAAAGGACAAGATATAACGAACCCACTTATTATTCATAACTTGTAGACAAGCCTACAATATCTCAACACACATTACAAAGAACCAACTCAATCATAAGCACAATAATAGTTCAACTCACACGTAAAGAAGCACACTAACACAAAACTTAACTAGACTCACTTAACGCTTGCTTGCTATATCGTTTTATTATATAAAGGGTGACCTGAACCTATTTATAGAGCGGACCACGAAGCCTCTTGTACCTAGGGGGTTGGTCGAGCTGCTCCAAGAGCTCATCTATGAGTTGGTAGGACCTCTTGAGGTCCTCCCTTGGGATATCACCATCTTCTCCAAATCCACGATAGACCTTTCCTTATCAAGGAGATAGTCTCGCGTAGCCTTTACGGTTGGAGTTGCATGAGGGTCTTCTACCATGGCATCCTTCATATCATTGTTCCAGTAAGGCAGGTAGCGATATGGATCATCCCTCATATCCACGATGCGATGACCCCGAAACGCCTTGTAGGCTTCAACCGCTACGGCTTCCAAGGCTGACTCCAGGGTAGATCGACGAGCTTGTGGGCTATTACCATATCATGCAGGTGAAGGCCACTTTCTGGTTCTTGGATGGCGATGGTGACACTTTGCCTTCCAGTAGGTCTTCTCAAGAGGATGCCTGTACCTCCAGTAGGAGTATTGCACAGCATTGTTCTGGTCTTGGTAGTAGGCATCGAGAAGTCCCATCAGCCTGTGATGAGTGAGACACTGGGGCGGGGGGGCGCTCGATACCAATTTGTCACACCCAATTTTAAGAACAAAATTGAATGCATCATCTTATGTGTGCCCAGAGATCAATCACACACATAAGCCAACAAATTAAGGAGTACCATCACATATGTTTATTACATAACGAACATTATTCAAAATCTTTACATAGCAGCGGATAAATAACATAACTCTCGCGGTGGCTCCATCGCAGGGAAGATGACTGGTTGACAGCAAGACTAGAACTCTTCAGGGAAGTCATCATTACCATAGCAATCTGTTACCCATCCGAGATTTTTATCCAAGCAGACAAAATAAACAAGCATAAGTACATCTCGTACTTAAAAGTGTAACATGGGTTCATGAAGCTCAAATAAAGCTGACATTGGTTTAACTACAGTAGTTTTAGTTGGCACAATTTTAGCATTAGATAGCATCAATGATAACCATCCCAAATTAAACATGTGATCAATGTGAACATGAAATCATTGTACAAGATAATAATATCAAATTAAAACATTATTAAGCAAAAACTATACCATAAGAATTCCAGACCGCTCGTAACCGTGAGCACGGCTGATATATCAGTTTTACACTCTGCGGAGGTTGTACACTTTACCCGATGAGTCGTGATATCCAGATGCCCGGGTTAATTACTCCCATAACACTTCCGAGGTGAGCGGGCAGGATACATGCGAAGCCTTTCAAAGGTTCGTCTAACAAGCTAGGGCGCTAGGTCCTAAGGCAAGGGGAAGAGAGTCTCTCAACCTTGCGGCACGCAGGCAGGGGAAAGAAGCCGCCCTAAATCCAGCTCGTCAAGCGCCTTATGTGCCCTTTCGGGTAACCACTACAAGCTAGAAAAGGTCCTTATACTGAGCTAAGGCCAGAGCCATATAACTCTCATGGTTGCATTGTATGTCCCGGGTGATCCCTTATAGCAGCTCCTAAACCATGTTGCTATAAAAGCCAATTTTACCAAGTTGCATATATCATTAAATTCAAGTTCACATGATCCGTGTTTAAATTGAGCACTAGCATAGTTCTACCCAATGCATACCAAGTTTATCAAGGCACAAGATCAACACCTAGGATAGATCTAAATAGGCATCAAGGTAGACACATGCATATGATGATCATAGTGAATTATGGTTATTAGGACGTCAAGGAGGATCCCATGCTATACTTGCCTGAATCAACGAACTCTTGATGTTCGGAGTTGTCGAAGTAGGGCTCTTGATCACTGGCGTATGTCTCACCGTCTATACTCGATTACCACATCATCATACAAACATCCAGACAACAATCATGCAAAGCAAACAAGCTATAATTAGAACATTACACCAACAGCAAGAAAATAATATAAAAGTTTGAAACAGAACCTACGATCTACCACGATCACATAACGCGCGAAGATCATGAAAAACGGAATTATAACACAAAAGTTACGAGCTAAACAAATCACGAAACCTTAATTAGTAGATTAAACCTAACTCAATTTTTAAGTACAGAAAATAGCAGATATTTTTGTACACACAGATAGCTCTTTTCAAAATGAAACTAACACAAATGGAACGGACTAAAACGGACTAAAAACGTAGTAGAAGTTATAAGCATTTTAATCTGGTGGCAAAACTGTAAATAAAACAAATTTGAATTTGAATTTAAATCAATTTAAATAGAATTGCAGAATTGACTGGACTGCGCCTCGATTAGGAAGAAACGGAGGGGCTTCAATGCGATTCTGCGCAGACCCAGTGAACAAAGGCATAAGGACGGGGGTTTGGACCTAGAAAATTGTAATGTCCTTTTTGCAAAATAGCCAACGAAGGGGTATCTGTGGATGGTGGCCGTCCGATCTTGGCTGGACGACACTGATCAAAACGGAGGGGAGCATGCGGCACTGTGTCACGGAACGGAGGGGGAAAGGCTGCTCGCGTCGGCGCCATGGCCGGAGATAGGCGGCGCGGCTCGGGTTAGAGTAGGCGGCGGTAGAGACCTCGGGGCTTGGTCCAATTGAAAGAGGAGCTCGAGGGGGTTCTACTGAGGTGATGATGGCGTCGGTGACAGCTTAGGGATGGCAAATCGCACGGCGGGGCGGACTGCTTGCTTCTGCAAACGACGGCGAGCTCGAGTTAAGCGAAAACAAGAGAAAACGAAGGGGGGAAAAGATGCAGTGGCTTCGTGTGACCAAGACGAAGCTAAAAAGGAACTTGCGACGGAGGAGGCAGGAAACACACCGATTCAACGGGTGGACGGCGGCGGAAAAATTGCGGGTGGCGGAGCTCTCGGTTGCGTCAGTTTTAGAGCACGAGGCGGCTCAAAAACTGTATGAGGAGAGGCGGCGGGGCGCTCGGGAGTTTTGTAAGGGTTCTAGATTAGATCGCAAAGAGAGGAGGCGTGGAGTAGATGGGAATCGGAGCTCGGGTTCGAGTTCTAGTCGGACACGGGAGGAAGGAGACGCTGACAGACGAGGACGCGATGTCAGCAACGGGAAGGAGTCGTCCACGCGCTTGCAACGCCGGCGCGGGCGCCGAACGGGCCGAGGCCAGGGTGAGTCGGCCCAAGAGGAGGAGGGGGCGCTGGCGCGCTGGGAAAGAAGGAGCGGGTCGGTCGGGCTAGCTCGGCCCAAAAGAGAAGAAAGGGAGAGGAGGGAGAAAGAAATGCTTTTTCCATTTTTTTCAGAATTGAGTTTTCAAAAGGGTTCAAAAATCCCATTTGAATTCAAATAAATTTTGGCAGAAACCATACATCATAGAATAAAGTATGCACCAGCATGTATGCATCAACATGATCTTTGGCCTAGGATTTTATTTTAGCTTTTGCAAATAATTATTAACTAGGTTTTATGCAACACATAAAATGCATAAATTAAATCATATTGCCTATTTCAAAATCATGCAAAAAATTGGGATGGTACATAGCTAGAGCTCACCTAATCAATCTAGCTTGCAAGGTCACACAAAACCTAAGCAACTAATACTTCAAGTACGGGGGAGCTCTACACAAATAGTAAGCAAAGCACAAAGCCTAAGCTCTCTAGCAATGCTTAATAACAAGGCTACACAAGCCAAATTAGAAAGCTCAACTTTCTACACAAACTAAGCAACTAAACACTAGCACAAGAGATAGTATTGCAATACAAGCTAGTGCAAACACCAGACAGTCGGTACTACCGGGCTATAGGCCGGTACTACCGACACCGGTACTACCGGGCTTCTAGCCGCTACTACCGAGCACCTGCAGGGAGCTACGAAATCGAAGGGGATGGGATGCAATCTCAGATCTAGCAATTACCCCACTTCCCTAGATGATGTAGATGAGGATTGTAGTTTCCCCAAGTCTGGTTCCTTGCCAAAAGGTTTAGATCGAGTCTTCCCAACTAAGATAGAGTGAAAGGAGGAAGGAGGGAGGAACGAAGAACACGAGAACACAAACAAGCGTAATATGCAAGGAACAAGAACAATAAGAGCAAAAAAAGACGGGGACACAAGATTTTATCCCGAGGTTCATTTGGTTGCCCCAAGCTAGTCCCTGTTGACCAAGCCCAAGGTTACCGCGATCTCTAGCTAGTGGTGACACTAAGCCAAACCTCTCCACGATGGAGTGCTCACCAAGAAGCTCTAGCTTTCAATCCGGTCGGACCACTTGACGCTCTTCACGCCTCTTTCACGAGTTTGCTCTTCGTGATCTCCCGGGGGCAAGCACAATGCCCCTCACAAAGCTTCTCCGGAGACACGCACAATCTTCATGCGGGCTTCACGACGGAGGACAAGCACCACGTCGTATAGGAGGTGGCAAATCCAAGAGTAATAAGCACCACCGGCTTGCGACTTGAACAACCTAGTGCCAACTCTTGCAATCTCTCATGCACCGCACTAGAATCGCTCTTCACAACAATGGATAAGCACTAATAAGCATATGTGAGTTAGAGGTCCTAGTCACTTCCCAACTATGGACACCAAGTCCCTAGGGTGCTCAACCTTTGCCACCTACCAGCCTTATGGCGGTACTACCGGTAGGCCAAACCGTCTCCCGAACAGGAGAGTTTGCGCGCTACAGCACAGGGGCGGTAGTAGGTGCGGATACAGGTGGATGCCGGTCTCTGAGTGATGAGTGATTGTCAACTGGGATGATGCGCATGTTCTTTGGCCTGGGTTGTGCAGGTGTCGAGCACGGATACAGTGATCAAAGGCGAGGTGAAGGTTCAAGTAGAGACGTGTTGTGCCAATGGACCGAGAGTGGGGAAGGGCGGACGTGAGGGCTGGACTGCGGGACCAAGAGGCCCGAGGATCAGCTGTGGTGGCTGGCAAGCCTGTGGCAGCCGCTACAAGTAAAGACTTGCGGTCATGTGTTGCCTAAGTCGTGGACTTGGGGACACGTGTCGGTGGACGAGGTGCACGGGAGGTGCATCCCATCTACGACGTCGGTTGGTGGTAGAGCCAGAGGAAAAAAATCGGGTGGACGGTTTCAGGTTTGGGCCTCAAAACTGGCGTGCGGATGGTTCCGAGTTTGGCCACAAAACTCGGGCTGAGGACGGTTTCCAGGTTTGGGCCTCAAAACCTGGGCGCTTCGGGTTTGCTGAGTTGGGGCCTCAAAACTTAGATGTTGGTGGGCTGGTTTCCCGGTTTTGGGCCTCAAAAAACCGTGGGGTTGGCTATGAAGGCTTGGTTCCCGGTTTGGGCCTCAAAACCGGGGGTTGCGACGTCCAGGAAAAGGACGCAGAGCGGTGGCGGGCAACGTGGCGGCAATCGGGAGGTTGTGGCGAGGAACGCTACGAGTTGTGCGGGCGTGGCCGTCGGATCTACCTACCACCGAGTTGGTCCAGAATAAACTTAGGGTTTAGCTGGCCCGCTCTATAATTAGAGAGGGGTAGAATAGGAATAGAGTAGGAATTAGGAATAGGTTAAGTAGGGGGAGACACCCTCCTCCCCAATCATCTCAGTCATTTGCTCTTTTGCTTCTAGGTTTTCCTGCTCTCCTCTTCCCCTGCTTCTGTAGCGAACCTGAGATCCACAAGAGAAGAGAACAATACCTCTGGTTCATCAGATTTTGAGAAGTGAGACCGTAATCTCACTGTGTGTAGCGTGTGGTAGCCACACGGTGGCAATTCGTGGTTGTGATTCGCGTTTCGTTCGTGTTCTTCGCGAATTCCTTTTTCTCCATGTTTTTCCCGTCATTTGATCTCTTTGCTCGATTCATCTTTGCAAATCCGTTTGAAACCAAGTTGTTCTAGATGTGAGGCACTTCTTTCCACCGAAGGAATTAATCTCTAACCTCACGGTCTAGGAGATCGATCGATTTTCGTTTCGGGTCAAGTTTTCTCCTTTCCCCTGGAAATTCTTCGATTCATCGATTTGGAGATAAGTTCGAGTCATGATCTCTTAGAGATAGCTCACTATACTTCTTGTGACTCCTCTCACCAAGTTTGATCCTAGAGGATATGTTTGGTGAGATCGAGTTGAAGCGGTGGGCGAACAGTTCATTTTCGGGGTGACCGGACGCTTGGGTCGGGCTGACGGACGCACCCCCGGAGTCCGGTCGGTTGAACGTTTTACTGTGTTTCTCACGACTTGACCGGACGCTCGTGACCGGACGCTGGTTCCCATGAACGACCGGACGCAACTCTTCTACTATTCACCATTCGTCTTTTACTGACCGGACGCACTGCTTTCGACCGGACGCTCCTCTTGTGAGTCCAGCCAGAAACAGTAAGGTTCCAGAGCGGTTTTCTTGTGACCGGACGCTCGGCTCTGGTGAGTCCGGTCCAACTCAGAGAGGTCCGAAACTGGACTCTGCCTGACCGGACGCGTCTGGTGCTTGTTGACCGGACGCAGGGTGAGTCCGGTCAGTGCTGTCTCAGCGCGTTTTTGTTCGCTGTTGGCTCGTTCTTGATCGGATTCGATTTCCGTCTTTTGCGTTGAGTTTCTAGAGTTGTGTACTATCCCGCTGTGCTTCTTGGAAGCATCCACCTTACATCTAGGGTCATGGACACTAGCAAGCTCTAGGGTTTGCCTTTGGGGTTGATTTACGGGACAGTGGCAACAAGTTTCCGAAAGGAATTTTGAAGCTCCCATTCACCCCCTCTGGTCACTTTCTGGTAGCATTCTCGGTCCTTCAATTGGTATCAGAGCGGGTTAAGGATCTTCCACCTTAGCCGGTTCCAGATCCACAGAAGGCGACATGGATCGTGGCGTGGGCAAACCGCCGTTTTTCGATGGGACGAACTATGCGTATTGGAAGATACGCATGTCGGCCTATCTGCAGAGTTTGGGTGCTTCCATCTGGGATATTTGCAACTCTACCGATTACGTGGTCTTGGCTGCTCGTGTCTCTCAGCTTCAGATCGATGAGCACGATGCCAATAGCCGAGCCCGTAATGCTCTTTTCTCATGCTTGAGCATGAGTGAGTTTGATCGCGTTTCTCACCTCGCTACGGCTCGGGAGATTTGGGATACCCTCATGCGTTTCCATGAGGGAACCTCTCAAGTCAAAACCTGTCTCTATGAGTCGTTCAAGCGAGAGTATGAGAACTTTCGACATATGCCTGGCGAGAGCATAGAAAGTTTATTCGCTCGCTTTCAGGTGATTGTCAACAGGATGAGGGCTAACAAGGAGCTGTTGCCTTTCGACGATCATGAGAGAGCTTTGAAGCTTTTGCATACTCTTGATCGATCAGTGTGGGACTCCAAAGTTCAGGCGATCATCGAATCACCTAACTATGAGACCCTCACGTGCGACGAGCTCTACAGTAAGCTCAAGTCCAGTGAGATTGATGCCATGGCAAGGGCTTCTTATGAAAATCCTTCTGGCCCG